>SEYY01000266.1:40208-64828 GCA_009176605.1 Armadillidium nasatum
ATATATATATATATATATATATATATATATATATATATATATAAATAAGTTAGAGTACTAATCCCACTCGGACTCTAAGAGTATGTTAAACTCTTCAAATCCATTAAATAAAATAACAAAAAAATGACATTTTAGCAAAAAAGCTGAAACACATAAAAATTAAGTTAAAATAATGCCTAACATTTTGAAGTTAAATGCTTCCTTGTTCAATCATGAATGAATAGAGAAAAATATTTTTTTTCTCATCATTCATGATTTAATAAGGAAGCATTTAGCCTCAAAATATTTTGCATTGTTTTAACCCTTCTATTTAATTTATATATGTTTTAACTTTTTTTGTTTTGTTAAAATGTCTTATTTTCTTTCACTTTTTATTGTTTTATTTAATGGTTTTGAAGAGTATAATATATATATATATATATATATATATATATATATATATATATATATATATATATATATATATATATATATATATATATATATTATATATATATATATATATATATATTTTCCCTGGAAGGGTTTTCCACCCTGTCAGTGGGACTAGCATGTTTCACCATCTGCTTTTAAAAGTCCCTGTCCTAGAGTTCTCTAAAAAATCATGTTTTTCAGCTCGTTAGTTTCAGTGTAGTCCTTGAGTTTTATTTAATTAAACTCCCAGAGAGAGTTTTTACCTTTTCAGCGACTAGCACCTTTTCCATCTAAGCTCTTAAACACTTTCTCAAAGAGCCCTCCTGAAAAACATGCTGCTCAGAGCTGTGGTTTCTCATGCTGATCTTGGAGTTGTTATAAGAAGTAAGCAATGATTATAGGGCCAGGTTGCTAGTTCTGTCACCCCTATATATATATATATATATATATATATATATATATATATATATATATATATATATATATATATATATATATATATATATATATATATATATATATATCAGGGTTGGTGATTTTTTTGATGTTTTTTAAAAAAATCAAAAAACTGATTTTTTTGATTTTTTTGATTTTTTGATAAAAATAATAAAACTGTTTTTTTTTTATTTGTTTTATTTTGTCATATTTTTTGATACATAATGATATTACAGATATATTAGTTCCTTCTTACTGTGTTACTGTGTTTATATATTAGAAATATAACTTCCTTAATATTTGGTTCAAGATTTCATATAGGGTAATACAAGGAATCTGATCTTCATTAATATAATTTATCCAATATAGAACTGTTAGAGTTTAGAATTCCTAATAAATATTCAATCAAATCTTCAACAAAATTTTATTGAGCTTTAATCTAATGCAATTTGAGGTTATAGACAAAAGAGAAAACAGAAAAGGCAATTCCTTTTAATTTTCAACCATTTAAATTTTTATATACATTATAAGAAAACAATATTCCTCTATATAAATTATAAAAGAAAGAAAATTTAAGCACTTTTGATGCATAATCATTAATCCATAAATTAAATACATAACTTGCAATAAATATAATATATATATATATATATATATATATATATATATATATATATATATATATATATATATATATATATATATATATATATATATATATATATATATATATATATATATTGCAAGTTATGTATTTAATTTATGGATTAATGATTATGCATCAAAAGTGCTTAAATTTTCTTTCTTTTATAATTTATATAGAGGAATATTGTTTTCTTATAATGTTGTTTAAAAATTTAAATGGTTGAAAATTAAAAGGAATTGTCTTTTCTGTTTTCTCTTTTGTCTATAACCTCAAATTGCATTAGATTAAAGCTCAATAAAATTTTGTTGAAGATTTGATTGAATATATATTAGGAATTCTAAACTCTAACAGTTCTATATTGGATAAATTATATTAATGAAGATCAGATTCTTGTATTACCCTATATGAAATCTTGAACCAAATATTAAGGAAGTTATATTTCTAATATTATAAACTACTTTAAAGTTTTTTAACACAGTAAGAAGGAACTAATATATCTGTTATATCATTATGTATCAAAAAATATGACAAAATAAAACAAATAAAAAAAAAACAGTTTTATTATTTTTTAAAAAAATCAAAAAAATCATGATTTTTTCATAAAAAAAATCAATTGATTTAATCAACTGATTAAATCAATTTGATTTAATCAATGCCAACCCTGATATATATATATATATATATATATATATATATATATATATATATATATATATATATATATATATATATATATATATATATATATATATATATATATATATATGAACTGACTGGGGCCCCAGCCCCGGCCAACCCCGGCCAAAAATCATGGAAAACCGGGGTTGCCGGCTGGGGTTAAAATGGCATATTTTACTTAAATTTTTTAATTTTCAGCCGATTCTGCTGAAACTTTCAGTTATATAGATTTTTTACCGGTAAGAAAAGTTCATTTCTAGCATTTTTCCAAGTCTATTACGGTTAAAAAAAAAAAAATTTTTTTTTTTTGTTTTTTGTTATTGAAATTTTACCCTTTTTTAATTGAATGGCAGTGCCAAACCACTTTTTAGAATGAGCTGAAAATTTGACTATTTATTCAAAATTAAATGGGATACAAAAGTCTCTAATAGACTTTTGTTCCCAGAGTTATAGGAAAAATGTTATAAGCCAAAAACTGACCAACTATAGAAAAAAATTTCTTTTTGAACTAAAAAAATCCACCTTTTCAGACAAAATTTAAAAAAAAAAAATACAACTATGACATTTCCTATTTTTGGTGTGTATAGAGGAGGGGTGGGGCTACAAATTAGTCTATGTACTTTATTCGATGACATTCGTTGGTTTTGAGATATAGCCTTCAAAAAGGTCCTTTTTTGGCCAAATTTCAAAAATTCCCAAAGTTTGAGAGGCTAAATCTCGCTTCAAACAAAGAGCATTTAAATATGCACTAAATAAATATTGTTGCCCTGCCCTCTTCTAAACAATATTCACAAATAAAAAAAAATAGTAGGTAGCGTTTTTTTTTTTTAAATAATTTTTTCCTCCAGAAGGGTACGATTTTTGCAAATTTTTTTTCAATTGCTTTTATAACTTTTTTCTAGACGTGATATCAAAAACCTATTCCCACGAATGCAAGAAATTGAGGCAAAGGTGGTATTCAGTTAAATTTTCAGCTCATGTGGACCAGTGGTTTGATCCAGTTATTAATTTTTTTCAACTTTGGGTCCAAATAAGTTTCAAACCGTTATAGACTCAAAAAAATGCTCGAAATCAACTCAGAACTTCGTGAAAAAATTCACATACTTTGAAAATTTCAGCTGTCAAATAATAAAAAAAAAATTTCAAACAAAATATAAGAAAATTAAGATTTTTTTTTCTTTTCTGTTTCTTTTGACCGCTCCTTTTCTGCTAGTGAATGTTCATCTTTGTGTTTTGATTTTAGATACTCCAAAAAGATTTGGTTGAAAATTTTTTTACTTGTAGCACCCGGAGGTTCTCTTCTAATTTTCTGACTGCAGATGTTAACAATTATCTATTTCGAGGATATCCTGAAACATTGTAAAGTATTCAAATACTGAAGAAGCTGATCTTTTAGCCATATTGACTGAAAGTATAAACAAAATAATAATTTTTAAATAATGCAGCTAAATGATACAAGTTTGATACATGGCAATAAAATAACAATATGTATAAATACAGGTTAAATTGATAATTTTATATCTTACATTTTTTCAAACTTTACCTTAGGGTCTTACTTAAGTAAACCTGTTGAATCACTGTTATGAATTAGAATATTTTTTTTTTTAATTTTTGTACTTTTTTTAAACTTTAACTATACAAAACTGTAATTTTTTGATTTTTTTTTTTTTGAGAAAATGCATATAATCATTAATTTAAGTTAATGTTGGCTATTCTACTCCTTCCTTACAATTAAATAAACCTTATATCTAATTTTCTTAACCTTAAATTTCAGTGCTTTTGACCTCTTTACAAATTTTAGGAAACCCCGGCCAGAACCCCGGCCCTGGCCAAATTCCAATCCCGGTTGGTCCCTCTATATATATATATATATATATATATATATATATATATATATATATATATATATATATATATATATATATATATATATATATATATATATATATTGTTAGGAATAATGCGCAACTTTGAATATTCCAACAGACAAAAATTAAGATATTTTTTAAATGAAATGAAAAGAGAAACAATTTACTTTTCACCCACTGTTGGTTTTAAATCCACTGATGAGGAGTTGGCTCTAGGTGATCTAGTTGAGTCGCTTTCTCTACCTTTTTCGTTATTCTGGGAATAGTTAGTATCAATTTGTTGTGTCCTCTTCTCCACGAGATTATTAGTTGAATCTGCAATTAAACTCAATCAAAGAGACGATCTCCGGTTTTCTGTGAGTACAGGAGGATTGCGCAAAAGAGCAAATGACAACAAATATATAGCAAGAACTGGTTCTGTAGTTCTTGGTTTATTTTTGAGGTAGAGGAAAACACGTAGAATTTGTAAAGATTTTTACTTTGTAGATAATATAATAGAATAGAATGATGAATAATGAAAATCTTGACAACAAGGTCAGAACTTTGAGAAAGAATTTAAGAGTTGAACAAATTAGGGCTCTGGTTAAGAACTGACAGGAATGCAGAATATTTACTGAAGAGTTGTGAATCAATAAAGAAATTCCTGTGTCAGTTCCTAAAATTGAGGGACGTTATTGAAAAAGGACTCTTGAAGAAAAGTTGAGAAGATAATTTCGTTGTTGAAGTAATTCCTTCCCCGGAACCACAAAAGAAAGTAAGGAATCTCTTTTATATAAATTTACTTTATAAAAATTTTATTTTTTTCTGTATTATTTTACAATAGGATTTAAAAACGAAGATTACAAAAACAACACCACTTACGTGTAGTTCGATTTTGTTGGACGAATCTACACGGATCGAAAAGGGCTTTCGTTTGTTGTTTTTGAAAATTTAATAATGTTTTTCAATATTACTGTTTTCTTTTTATGTTTTTGTTTGTTTTCAATTGTAAGTATATTTTTGTATATTTAAGTTAAGTAGATATCTGTAAAAGAAAATACAGAAATTTAATCCTGAACCCCAAAAGGCAATAAATACATATAAGGACTCAGCTATTTATATTGACGTGAAGATCATTATATCCCTTGGGGAGAAAAATTGAGGTGAAACATCTACGTTCTCTTCCTTCCATTATGGAGAATCAATATGGCAGATCTTCCATGACATCTATCTGTGAAAAATATCAGTAATAGAGATTGAGCACAGAGGCTCACAATATATATATATATATATATATATATATATATATATATATATATATATATATATATATATATATATATATATATATATATATATATATATATATATATATATACCACCTCGAAATGATAGGCACCCAATTCTATGCAAAAACCCGTCTACCCACACACCCATGTCATAAAACTCTCCTCCAACCTACCAATCAAAGACTAAAGCAACCTCCATCGTCCACCGGAGCCTTTTACAAACGGATCCTAAATCACATTCCCCCTCCTCCCCCAATACCACAACAACCAAACATATACACACTCAACTAACACATTCATATATGATCAACAGACCTCCAAACAGCATCCTTAACAAACCCCCTCCCGAAATAAATCCTGATTCCAACAACCTCCCAAGACACTTACAAATCTCACTAGCAAGATTGAGATGCGGGCACCACCCAAACTTACAACATTACAAACACAATTTCAATTTAAACCAGGCAACATCTTCCACTTGTACCAGATGCAAAAGGGCCCCGGAGACCGTAAATCACTTTCTTTTACACTGTCCCTCCAACTGTCGCCCCAAAATCTTCTGGGGCATCACTTCTTTGAAAGATCTCTGGACGAGACCGACTGCGGCGGGAGGCTTCATTAGCGAAGTGTGGCCGCCTCAACAGGGGGTGAGAAGGTAAAAAAAAAAAAAAAAAAAAATTATTATATATATATATATATATATATATATATATATATATATATATATATATATATATATATATATATATATATATATATATATATATATATATATATATATATATATATATAATTTTTGTTCTTCACAGTTAAAAAGTCTGGTATCGGTATCAGTCATTTTTTGCTGACACTGATACCAATACCTAAAAATATTCTGATACTTCACCCCATAACAAATATTCTTTGATATGATGTTTTTTAATACAGGATACATGTGTAGGGTTTCTTCTTGGTGGAATTGGTGAAATAACCAAGAAAAGAGAACCAAATTTTCTTGTGGTTGATAAAAGTAAGTACCATATATATATATATATATATATATATATATATATATATATATATATATATATATATATATATATATATATATATATATATATATATATATATATATATATATATATATATATATTATTATTATTATTATTATTATTATTATTATTATTATTATTATTTTTATTATTATTATTATTATTATTATTATTATTATTATTATTATTACTATTATTATTATTATTACTATTATTATTATTATTAAGGTAGCGGGCACCAAGGAACAAAACTGATAAGTATAAATTTTGTTGAAGTCATGAAATTCTTGAAACACTAGCGTCCCATGATTGTATGGACGAAGAGCTGTCATGACTGGAGCTTCAGACTCTGAGGGAGAAAGAGTGCATGCTTCTGCTAATGGGTTGAATGGATGTGCTCTACCTTCAAGCTGTGAAAAAGAACAGAAAATGGGCAATAAGCAAAACAAAAAGGAGGATCTTGAAATTAAGAAAAAATTACCTAAATTATAAATGTTGTAAGCAAGCAAATAGCAGTGCAAGTAGTTATGAGGGAAAGAAATGGCAAGAAAAAGTTGTTTGGTTTTATTTATAATTCTATAAATTTGGGATGGAGTGAAGTATCGGCAAGTATTGGCATATTTTTAAGTATCAGTAAAAATTTTGTATAGGAGTAAAGTATCGGTATCGGCAAGTATCGGCATATTTTTAGGTATCGGTATCGGTTTCGGGGAATTTTTAGCTATCGGTAAAAATTTTGGTATCGCTCCATCCCTACTATAAATCAATTTATCATGCACAAAAATAAATGGATTGAAAATATTAAAGATAGGTGCATGACATTACTCAATTATGGATAATATTTCTAATTCCTATTTCCCTAACCTATAACGCTCTAAATAAATTCCAGGAATACAACATCAAAAAATTTTTTTCATTAGCTTTTCTTTATTAGGTGCTACACAGTAAATGTAAATAAAATATAATGAATGAAATGAATGAAAATAACTATAATTAAATGCATATGAGCTAAATTTTATTTGACACCCACCTTTACCATCCTGTTAAGGGTTAGTACTACCAAACCTTCTCTTAAAGTTTATGGTGGACAGTTGTGAAGTGATAATGGAATATTGAGGTGACAGTGGTATTGTGGTAATTTCCTCTTGCTTCAGGGCTTAGAGTATATGGATTTATAGAAATGTATATTCTTTTTCAAAAATTTTTAAATAGAAAACTTACCCTGGATAGGGGTTTAGATTTTTTACAGTTCTTTCCTTGAATGATAATTCTTGTCCCAATATGGGGTTGCTGAAGTAGTAACCATTGTTTTGACTTTCACCAGTTATGAATGTTGGTCTTCTGTATGCTATTTTATTCCTTCTTGCTCATTCTCAATTATTTCTTTTTGGGTAACGTAAACACATTATAAAAATAAGAACTATTTGATTTATTTTTCTAGTCTTTTCAGAGTGATTTACCTCTTTACAACTAATTCAATGTCTAAATGAAAATAAATTTAGGTTATATTAAATTACACAGGCCTGCATTTGAAAACTTTCTTGTAGCCGGTTTGGGTTATGTTAACTGATTTTTAGCAACTCAAACACACTGAATTCGAAAATGTAAGTCATTTTATCCAATCAGCTCTCATTTTTTTTCTGACTACTTTTATTATGGATACAGACCCGAAAATTGTAAAAATAAGGTTCCAATCATTAGCTCATAGTATAAACTGTATTTTTATTAATAAATTCTATTAAATATGCCTCAAACAACTACAAATGAAAACATGGTTATAGTAAGCCATATGCATATTGTTTATTGTTAAAATAATTACAATTTTAGATAAGAAATATCAGATTTCGTTGTTTTCAAAAAAGTGAAATTTTTGGACCATATATATATATATATATATATATATATATATATATATATATATATATATATATATATATATATATATATATATATATATATATATATATATATATATATATATATCATTGACAAAATAGAGTGCAGCAATAAAAAAAAAACTTTACATCCACAATTACATCTAAATACAAAAACATGATGATTTGACATTTAATACAAAGCAACCCATTAGGTACTTATTGAGGAGTAATTGATTTTCTTATGGCCTTTCTTTTATGTTGTCTAAGAGGAAGATGATCATGATCATCTCTTTTTAAGCACCAACAGTAGTCAGCTAGCATACTCACATCCCAGCGGCCCTGATATCTTTCCTACATCACTTTTATATCCTGATGGAACCGCTCACCTTGTTCCTCACTGTAATATCCGCAGTTTTCTGGAAAGTAGTCTAAATTTCAACTAAGAAAATGCATTTTAATTGACATGTTTGCGCCTAATGCTTGAAAGTTCTGCAGCAGTTCATCTACTACATGTTCGCAATCTGTACTTCAGCAATTTCCCAGAAAATTTGTCACAACAGACCTGAAAGAGAGCCAAGTCATTCTTTCTTTGTTCACCATAACATCAGTGAAGTGAGAATCTGCAAAAAGTTTTTTAATTTGAGTACCGTCGAAGATTCCTGCTTCTATTTTACTGTCACTTTATTTTGTCTTTATTTAGGTTGTCGTATGTTTCAGTAAGCATCACTGAAAAACCAACAGGAACAGATGCCTTCTTGTTACCATTATTAAAAAATACTGCTTTTAAACTTTTGGTGGAACTGTCTATGAAGTCACAATTCTACAGGAACATACTCCACACCCAATTCGTTAATGGTACCTTTCATATCATTGCAGTAAGTAAGAGATTTGGATTGGTCAGCAGTGAAACTCCCTTTCACGATGGCGGTACCAATAAAGTGTTGTTTCTGAACTTAAAATTTTTTCGCGAAGCCGTGACCCAAGCAATTGGGCAGATTCTTTGGACAATCCCAAATCTCTAGTCAAATTGTTAAGTTCTGATTGCTTTAAAGGCTTAGGTTGATTCATCTCAGAAGTGCCTTCATACATAGGGAAACCATCAGCATCATCATTGACAGCAGCATCGTGTAATTCGTCCTCGGAGTCTTGCATCAAGAAAGTTTAGTCTGGATGATTGGGAATTGGAATTCCTGGACCATGCGGTACTGGTTTTATGGCAAATGGAACTTCAGGATATTTCACGTGTTACTTGTTCTTTCGATTTATTCCTAAAAGCAAGCAAAACAAACATACATGCAATTTCTACTACCAAATGTATAATATTACATTTTTAATACAATAAAAGAAAACTTATTCATAAATGTTATACCTGCTAAATTCGTCATGCAGAAGGAACAGTCAAACATGATCTTTGCCTTCCCTCCACACCATTGGAACACAAAAGGGGAGAGACTTTTGTTTTCCCTTGCTCCAACTCCTTAAACCTTCAACACATGTCTTGTAACAGACATGAGGAGCAAAGGTTTTATCCTGATCTCCCAGTTTTACTCCAAAGGAAGCAAAGTAGCTTTTTTTAACAAAGGGTTCGGGAAAAGTGACTTTCCCACAAATAAAACAAAAACGGTCAGGATCATTTCTGCACTTTCTATTCATTTCTGAAATTCAGGAGAGGTTTTATATTATGCAAGTCGTGAACAATAGGCAAAAATATAAACTCGTATAATAAAGCAAATTTAAATGCGCAAAATTAGAATTCAATAAATAAATAATATATATATATATATATATATATATATATATATATATATATATATATATATATATATATATATATATATATATATATATTATATATATATATATATATATATATATATATATATATTTTTTTTTTTTTTTTTTTTTTTTTTTTTGTGTCTCCTGGTGGGCAAAGGCCTACCAATATCCACCAGAGTTGGAGAATTCTGAATCAGGTCGCTAATGGCCGACGTGACCCGATACACGGCGTTTAAAGGTGTGCAAGTCAAAGGAAGTTGGGAAAACAGATAAAGGGAGTGTGTTCCAGACTTTACCAGTAGAGTACATGTAAGAGTGAGCATAGAGGTTAAGTCTGGGGTCGGAGAGTTGGACTGAGAAAGGATGAGACTGTGCAGAAAGTCGTGTCGCACGAGCTCTTCTCAGTGGAGGAGGTATGTGACGTGAGAGTTCAGAAGAGCAATGTCCGTTGTAATAGCGATAGTATAGAGAGAGTGACGCAACAATTCGACGGGAAGAAAGAGATTGGAGAGAGTTAGTAAGAGCGGGAGAGTTGATAAGACGAAAAGCCCTAGACTCCACCTTTTCAAGAAGAGCTGTATGTGTGGAACCATCTCAGATAAACGAGGCGTACTCCATATAGGGGGCGAACAACACCCCTATACAGAGCAAGCAACTGGGGTGGCGTAAAAAAAACTACGAAAGCGCCTCAGAACACCCAACCTCTTAGAAACTTGTTTAGAGAGAGAAGTAATGTGATCTTTCCAAGAAAGATCACGAGAAAAAGAAACGCAGAGAATATTGAGAACAGATGAAGGTTTGAGTTGACTGTTTTCGAAAATGTCATAGTTGTGTGGAAGATTGTGTCGAGTAGAAAGATGGAGGAATTGAGTTTTTGAGGCATTAAAAACGACCATGTTTTCTCTGCCTCAATTTGAAATGAAATACGAGAAAGATCAGAGGTCAGCAGCTCCAAGGCCATCCTTCTTGAATCTATCAACTGCTGTTGGGAAGGACGTCTTTCAAATTGAAAGAAATAATGAAGGGTGGAGTCATCGGCATAGGAGTGTATAGGAGACGAAGTAATAGAGAGAAGATCATTGATGAAAATTAGAAAAAGAGTTGGGGATAGGACAGAACCTTGAGGAACACCACTATTTATAGATTTATAGGATGAACGGTGGCCGTCTACAACAGCTGCTATAGAATGACCGGAAAGGAAATTAGAGAGAAGGATAGATTCCGAAAGAGGGAAGTTTGGAAATCAAAGCTTTGTGCCAGACTCTATCGAAAGCCTTCGAAATGTCTAGCGCCACAGCGAAAGACTCACCGAAACCCCGGAGAGCGGAGGACCAAGAGTCAGAAAGTAGGGAAAGAAGATCACCAGTAGAACGTTCTTTATGAAAACCATACTGGCGATCAGAGATAAGATTAGAGGAATTGAGATGTTTCCAAATCTTCCTGTTAAGGATAGATTTGAAAACTTTAGAAAGAACGAAGGTTAAAGAAATTGGACGATAGTTAGAGGATTGAGAAGGGTCCCCCTTCTTCTACACAGGCTGAATGAACGCACGTTTCCAGCAAGAAGGGAAGGTCGAATTAGAAAGGCAAAGACGAAATAGTTTACCAAGGCAGGGTGCAAGCTGTAAAGCACAAGTTTTGAGAACCGCAGGAGGAATACCATCAGGACCATACGCCTCCTTAGTGTTAAGCTCAGAGAGAGCAGAAATGACATCTTTAGAAGAAATTATAATATTAAGCATAAATGAGTTGGAGGGGGTTGAAGGAGGAGGAATAGCTCTGGAATCGTCTAAGGTAGAATTAGTAGCAAATGTTTGAGCGAAGAGTTCAGCTTTAGTAGAAAGTAAAATGGCAGTTGTACCATCAGGTGAAACTAGAGGAGGGAAAGAGGAAGAAGCAAAGTTAGAGTTGACATTATTTGCAAAATGCCAGAAATGGCGAGAGGAAGTGGAACCAGAAAGATTATTGCATTTGCGACGGAGAAAAGAGTTTTTGGTATCTCAAAGAATAGATTTTGCACGATTCCGGGATGAAATATAAGTTGAATGGGTTTCAGGGGTTTGAAGACGACGGTAATCTCTTTAGGCAGCGTCCCTGCGGCGGATAGCGCGAGAACAAGTAGAGTTAAACCAAGGTTTGTTAGGTTTAGTAGAAGGAAAGAATATGGAATGTTCGCCTCCATGCCAGAGAGAATCACCTCAGTTATGCGCTCAGGACACTCCGAGGGATTCCTCCCACGAAAGCAATAATCACTCCATGGGAAATCAGAGAAGTACAACCGCAAGTCAGACCAGTTAGCAGCACCGAAGTGCCACAAACGTCTCGTCGAAGGCGGGGGTCATTCTTGCGGAAGACTTGAAGAGACAGAACAAGATACGGAGATAAGAAGGTGATCAGATGAACCCAGAGGAGGAAAGAGTTTAAGAGTATAAGGAGAAGGATAGGAGGTTAAGAAAAGATCAATAGGTTGGGTTCATTACCAAGGAGATCAGGGATACGGGTAGGGAGTTACACCAACTGATCAAGGTTGTTCTGGATGGAAAAGTTGAAATGGATCATGAAAACTAGGTGAAAGCCATTGGCGGTGGTGAACATTGAAATCAGTTAAAATGGTGATTTCAGAGAAAGGAGAAGAAAATAGAATGTGCTCTGTTTTGGGGTTTAAATAGTTGAAGAATTTTTTATAGTCAGTAGAATTAGGAGATAAATAGACAGAACAAATAAATTTAGTAGTAGAACTGCAAGAGAGCTTAAGCCATAAGGTAGAAAATTCAGGAGACTCCAAATTAGAGACACGAGAGCAAATAACATCGTTGCGCACATACGCGCAACAACGGCCTTTGGCTGAAAATTGAGGATAGAGACAGTAGGAGGAAACAGAATAAGGTTTGCTGTCAGCACACTCAAGCACCCGAGTTTCGGTTAGAAACAAGAGATGAGGTTTAGAAGAAGAGAGATGGTGTTCGACAAAGGGGAAATTTGGAAAAAGTCCGAATGTTTTAGAAATTAATGAGAAAAGAAGACCGTGCACCCGGGCAAGCTGGGCGCCGGGTCATGGCATCACCATCCCCATCATCGGAGGCCGCCAACTCCCAAGTGATGGTGGGGTGAGGGGTGGATGAGGGGCATTCTTTGGATGCCGCCCCTCTAAGCATCTCCGAGGCAGCTGTTGGTTTCGCCATTTTGAATTTTTTTGTTATATAAAGGGAATGTAAGCTCTTGTAAAATGTGGGAACATGTGAAAAATTGGGGTGGAGGGGTATTTAGAGCATAGACACTCCAGTGTGAGGCGGAGGTGCACTAGAGACCTCCTGAGAAGGTGAAACGCGAAAAGGAACGAACCAAAGTGCAACGGAGTGAAACGTATTGGTCTAGCTCATCCTATCACTCGGTGGGTTATGCCCAATGGGGGGTACTTGCATTGCTTCGGACGGCGCTACGTCCTCCCCCTATATATATATATATATATATATATATATATATATATATATATATATATATATATATATATATATATATATATATATATATATATATATATATATATATATATATATATATATATAAAAATATAGACCAACCGGGGCTGGAATTTTGCTTGGGCTGGGGTCTCCCAAATTTGGCCAGGGGCAGGGCTCTGGCTGGGGTTGCCTAAAATTTGTAAAGAGATCAAAAGCACTGAAATTTTAGGCTAAGAAAGTTAGATATAAATTTAATTAAGGTTTATTTAATTGTAAGGAAGGAGTATAATAGACAACATTCACTCAAATTAATGATTATATGCATTTTCTCCAAAAAAAATTCAGAAAATTACAGATTTTATATAATGAAAGTATAAAAGGAGTACAAATATTTTTGAATGTTTTTTTTTTTTTTTTCTGATTCACAATAGTGATACAACAGGTTTACCTAGGTAAGACCCTAAGTTAGGGTAAAGTTTGAAAAAATGTAAGATATAAAATTATAAATATAACCTGTATTCATACATATCATTGTTATTTTATTGCTATGTATCAAACTTGTATCATTTAACTACATTATTTCAAAATTATTTTGTTTATATTTTCAGTCAATATGACTTAAAAGATCAGTTTCAGCATTATGGGAGTACTTTACAATGTTTCAAGATAGGCTCGAAATAGCTAAATGTAACATCTGCAGTCAGGAAATCAGAAGAGGATTTCCGGGTGCCCCAAGTAAATATTTTTCAACCAAACCTTTATTGGGGGCATCTAAAATCAGAACACAAAAATGAACATGCACTATTAGAAAAGGAGCAGTCAAAAGAAACAGAAAAAGTAAATATTGAAAAAACAAGAAAAAAATCATAATTTCCTTATATTTTGTTTGAAATTTTTTTAAAATTATTTGACTGATTGAACTGAAATTTTCAAGGTATATGCATTTTTTCCCGAAGTTCTAAGTTGGTTTCAATCGTTTTTCTGAGACTATAACAGTTTGAAAGTTATTTGGACCCAATGATGAAAAAAATGAATAGTGGAGTCAAACTACTGGTTCACATGAGATGAAAATTTAACTGAATAATCTTAACCCCAATTTCTTGCATTAGTTGAACAGGAAAAAAGTTATAAACACTTGAAAATTTTTATGTAAAAATCGTACCCTTCCAAAGGAAAAATTACTTTTATCTTTGGATATTGTTTAGTGGAGGGATAGGGCTGCAACTTTTATTTGTTGCATTCTTAATTAAGTGCTATTTATTTGAAGCAAGATATAGCCTCTCAAACTTTGGGAATTTTTGAAATTTGGTCAAAAATTTTTTTGAGGTTATATCTCAAAACCAATAAATCGCATCAAGTATAGACAGGAATTTGTAGCCCTATCCCTCCTCTGTACACCCACCAAAAATAAGAAATGTTATAGTTGCAGTTTAAAATTTTTTTGTCTGAAATGGTGGATTTTTTTTTTCAAAAAAATTTTTTTTTTTGATAATTGGTCAGTTTTGGGCTTATAACATTTTTTCTATAACTCTGGGCTCTGGGAACGAAAGTCTGTTAGAAGCTTTTGTAGCCCATAGAATCTGAATATACAGTCCAAATTTCAGGTCATTTTGGAAAGTGGTTTGGGCCCACCTTTCATTTGAAAATGGGGCAAATTTCTAAAAAGAATCTTTTTAACCATTATAGACTCAGAAAAGTGGACTTTTTCACTGGGAAAAAAGCTATATACACTGAAAATTTCAGGAGAATATGCTGAAAATAAAATAAAAAAATTTGAAGTTGGACTGTCCCCTTAATGAGAATAATCTGCCATTTTAACCCCTGGCAGGCAAACCCCGATTTTCCCTAATTTTTGGCTGGGGTCGGTAAAATAGCTGGGGCCCCTGTCGGTTCATATATATATATATATATATATATATATATATATATATATATATATATATATATATATATATATATATATATATATATATATATATATATATGAACCGACCGGGGCCCCGGCTAAAAATCAGGGAAAACCGGGGTTGCCGGCCGGGGTTAAAATGGCAAATTATACAAAAAAAAAAATTTTTTTTTTTTAAATTTTCAGCCGACTCTGCTGAAACTTTCAGTGTATATAGATTTTTTACCTGGTAAGAAAAGTCCATTTCTAGCGTTTTTCCGAGTCTATTCCGGTTAAGTTTTTTTTTTTTTTTGGAAATTTTACCCTTTTTTAATAGAATGGCGGTGCCAAACCACTTTTTAGAATGAGCTGAAAATTGGACTATTTATTCAAAATTATATGGGCTACAAAAGCCTTTAATAGACTTTTGTTCCCAGAGTTATAGAAAAAATGTTATAAGCCAAAAACTGACCAACTATAGAAAAAAAAATTTGTTGAACTAAAAAAATCCACCTTTTCAGGCAAAATCTTTTTAAAAAAAATACAACTCTAACATTTCCTATTTTTGGTGTGTATAGAGGAGGGGTGGGGCTACAAATTCCTCTATGTACTTTATTCGATGAGATTCGTTGGTTTTGAGATATAGCCTTCAAAAAGGTCCATTTTTGGCCAAATTTCAAAAATTCCCAAAGTTTGAGAGGCTATATCTCGCTTCAAACAAAGGGCATTTAAAAATGCCCTAAATAAAAATTGTTGCCCTGTTCCTCTTCTAAACAATATTCACAAATAAAAAAAAATAGTAGATAGCTTTTTTTTTTTAAATAATTTTTTCCTCCAGAAGGGTACGATTTTTGCAAATTTTTTTTCAAGTGCTTATAACTTTTTTTCTAGACGTGATATCAAAAATCTATTCCCACCAATGCAAGAAATTGAGGCAAAGGTGGTATTCAGTTAAATTTTCAGCTCATGTGGACCAGTGGTTTGACCCAGTTATTCATTTTTTTCAACTTTGGGTCCAAATAAGTTTCAAACCGTTATAGACTCAAAAAAATGCTCGAAATCAACTCAGAACTTCGTGAAAATATTCACATACTTTGAAAATTTCAGCTCAATCAGTCAAATAATAAAAAAAAAAATTTCAAACAAAATATAAGAAAATTAAGATTTTTTTCTTTTCTGTTTCTTTTGATCGCTCCTTTTCTGCTAGTGAATGTTCATCTTTGTGTTTTGATTTTAGATACTCCAAAAAGATTTGGTTGAAATTTTTTTTACTTGTAGCACCCGGTGATTCTCTTCTAATTTTCTGACTGCAGATGTTAACATTTAGCTATTTCGAGCCTATCCTGAAACATTGTAAAGTATTCAAATACTGCAGAAGCTGAACTTTTAGCCATATTGACTGAAAGTATAAACAAAATAATAATTTTTAAATAATGCAGCTAAATGATACAAGTTTGATAAATAGCAATAAAATAACAATGATATGTATAAATACAGGTTAAATTGATAATTTTATATCTTACATTTTTTCAAACTTTACCTTTGGGTCTTACCTCTAGGTAAGACCCACGTGTTAAATCACTATTATGAATTAGAATAATTTTTTTTTAATTTTTGTACTTTTTTTAAACTTTAAATATACAAAACTGTAATTTTCTGATTTTTTTTTTTAGAGAAAATGCATATAATCATTAATTTAAGTGAATGTTGCCTATTCTACTCCTTCCTTACAATTAAATAAACCTTATATCTAATTTTCTTAACCTAAAATTTCAGTGCTTTTGACCTCTTTACAAATTTTAGGTAACCCCGGCCATAACCCCGGCCCCGGCCCCGGCCCCGGCCCCGGCCAAATTCCAGCCCCGGTCGGTCCCTATATATATATATATATATATATATATATATATATATATATATATATAATATATATATATATATATATATATATATATAATATATATATATATATATATATATAAAGATGTATTGCCACCAAAATGCTGAAAATCTGAAACTTTAAAAGTACTCCCTTGTTGGGTATTATATTAGGTTTGGTTGTTGCTTTCTTTTGAACTCTGTTTCCCTTTGGATTGTACTTTTTCATTTCCGCTTTTTAGAGGTTATCTTTATTGTATCCTTAACCTTACATTGGAGTGCCTCACACACTCACCTCCCTCCCTCAAAGACTTTCAAATACCTACTCAAAAATTATCTTAAAAAAATAAAAATAAAAAACTTAAAATGGCAAAACTTAAACCTGCCTTGAAGTTCCTTGGAGAGATGACATCCAAATGATGCACCTCATCCAATTCCTTTTCCCTCATAATGTGGGAGTTGGTGGCCTCTAGTGATGAGTTGATGTCACTAGACTTTGCTAGCTGCTTGTATTGTTTCATCATCTTTCATTAATATCTATAAAATTTAATCTTTAATCTAATTTCCAGTTTATTGAACACTAATCCTCTTGTAGACCTCAACTCTTGTTCTTGACAGAAACTCGGGTGCTTGAATTCCTAAAACAAACCTCTTTTTTTTGTTCTCTCACTGTCTCTACCCTAAATTTTTAGCCAGAGCCAGTTTTGTGCACAGTGATGTTTGTACTTGTGCCTCTGATTTGGAGTCTCCTGAATTTTTAACCTTATCTTAGTCATTCTTGCCATTTTACAACTAGATTCATTTGTTCTTTTTTCTTCACCTAAATTTTTGACTATCACAACTGAATGATGGAGCACATTCTCCATGCTCTTTTCTCTGAAATCATCAATTTAGGTGACTCAATATTCATTACCATCAGTGACTTTCTTCTAGTTTTTAGGATACAATAGTGAATTTGCCATCATTTTTCTACTCAAAACTTTTAATAGATGGGTCAGGTTTTTACTTGTATCACTGATCGCTGTGGAGATTAACGCGACATTCTAGTCATCATCTTAAACCTCACATCCTTCTCTTTCATACTGTTAAGCATTCTATCTCTGGTTCCTCTTTTCAATTTTCTATTTCTTCAAGTTTTCCACAAGGAAATTTTTTGGTATTCAGTGCTACAAACTAGTTGGACTTTGGTCACATCTCTTTGATTTCATTTGGAATGATTATTGCTTCAGTGGAAGGGGTCCCTCAGAGTGGGTAGAGCACAAAACCAAGGTGATTCTCCTTTAAATGGAGGTATACATTCCATATTCTTTCCCTTTGACAAAACCTAACAAACCTTAGTCTAACTGCTTGTTCTTGTGCCATTTGACATAGGGATGTAGCCTTCAGGAATTACCATCATCTTCAAATTCCAGAAACTTATGTAACTTGTATTTCATTTCAAAATTCTGCAAAAAATATTCACTTTTACAGTAAAATTGTTTTTAATGGAGAGAATGTAATAATTTTTCTGGTTCCTCATTGCTATTTCCCACCTCTAGCGTTTTCCTACAGCACAACTGCCATTTTCCTTTTGCCATAGGTGAACTTTCCACCCAAATATTTACATCTCTTTTCGTCCAAACATTTACATCTCTTTCCACCTTTGATGATTCCTGAGCTGCTTCTGCTACTTCTCCAACCCCCTCAAACTAATTTAGGCCAATGTCATTATTTCTGCGCTCTCTAAGCTTAACACCAAGAAGGTGTATATTCCTGATGATATAAATAATATGATTCTCAATATACTAGTGATTCTGAACTTCCACCCAACATTGATGAACTATTTTCTCTCTCTTTTTCTACCTCGCCTTTCCCTTTCTGTTGGAAACTTGCATTCAGTAAGCCTGTATTAAAAAAGGGGACCTCTCTCAGTCTTCAAACTATCTTTCTATTTCTGTAACCTTCGTTCTTTCTAAAGTTTTTGAATTTATCCTTAATAGGAAGATTTGGAAACATCTTAATTCTTCTAATCTTATCTCTGATGATTTTTTGTAAGAATTACTGATGTTCTTTCTCTTCTCTTTTGCTCTTGGTCCTCTGCTCTTTGGAATTTCTGTGAATATTTTTGCTGTGATGCTAGACATAGAGTGGCACAAAGTTTTTATTTGTTAATGTCTTAATATCTATTCATTCTTTCTGCAGCCCTTTCTCTCTGGTTTTCTTTCTGGTCATTTTAAAACAATGACTGTAGAAGATTGCCACCATCCACCTTCATAAACAGCCATAAGTGAATTAAAATGTTACAAAATATTAAAGCATACCATAATTAATATGAAAAGATTGTAACCTAATGGCAGAGCAATCAATAAAAATTTAAATTAAAAAAAAAAAAAAAAAAAAACACACACACACACACATTAAAATTGAAAATTGAAAGTCATAAACAAGAATAATAATATTCATAATTCACATTCATGTATAGACATGGTAAAATAATAATAATAATAATAATAATAATAATAATAATAATAATAATAATAATAATAATAATAATAATAATAATAATAATAATAATAAAGGAAAAGTAATTAAAATGTAATGGAAAATTCCAACTACATTAACCAAGCTGTCCTTTAACTTCACATCAGGATTGTCAAACATTTGGGAGTATTTAAAAAACTGTGATCTTTGATGCAACAAAAAAATACAGTTTTACTGGGTTATTTGTAGTTCACTGTCAAAATGCTTCTGCTCATGATTTTAAATTTCTTAGCTGTTTCTTTAAAACTTGACCTGAGATTCTCAAGTCTTTGTATGTAGAGAACTTATTCACTGCTGTTAATGGTAAGGTCCTGTCTACCACTCATTACTTTTAATTACTGTATATCATTTTTTATTTTCACCACCACCATATTTTAAGTCATGATTTTTTTTTTTTTTTTTTAAACTTTCAGTGCCTTCATTTTGAGTTACATTTAACATGCTTAATTCTTTATTTCTATTATTATTGTGTGTGTATGTGTTAGTATAAAATTTTTTTTTTCTATATGCAGTAGTATTTTTATATAATTTTATATAATTTTAATCTAGATTAAAAGAAGGAACTTTGCATATTGTGGCGCGATTTGTCATTTTTCTGTCAGATTTAATGGTCTCTTCATTGTTTATATATAAACAAACTTTGTAAAGAGTTCTAGAAACACTAACTTTAGGTTCTCCACTTGTGAATTCTTTAATAAGCAAGCTACTGTCATTATTCTTTATAAAATCAAATAGCATCTTATGGTCTCACAAGATGTATGTATTTGCTACAACCTTAAAAGTTTACAAACTATAACTTGTTGAAAATCTTCCTTGACCGTTTATAACAATTCCTATTTAAGTTTGAGAATAGAATAGTAAAACTTCAAAGAGCTCTTATTTCCTGTGAGCCTGAACATTAGTATTTTAAAAGTAAAATAATTTAAGATTTTGCAATATTTACTTATATTCTACCTTCTTAAATGTGTGACTTTTATGGTAAATATTATTTTTAAGGAGGTATTTAACTTTTAAATTTATAAATTTTTAAGAATTGAAGCCATGGTTAATAAGTGAATGATTCAAATATTATTATATAGCCAGATAATACTGGATTAAATAAAAATATTATCTGCCTAGATAGTTTCTAATTTTCAGCCAGATATGATATTTTTTGACCCATAATAAATCCATAAAAAGCCTCAGATGAATTTTACTTCCAATTAAATTTTAAGACTGTAGAACTAACAATTTATTGCCACTGTAAAAAGTACTGTAATAGTTTCTTTAATGTTTATATATTTCTTTTTAATTCATATTACATATTATTGATGGATAGTGAAAATTGCTTTCAGACACCACTGTTCAAGAAATTGAGGAGAGTTACAAGAACTTTGTGAAAAGAGATGATATTGATATTATTCTCATAAATCAGAATGTAAGTGTAGATTATTATTATTGCTATTATTTTCATTATCATTAAGATTATGATTATTATTATTTTATAATTATTATTTTCACTATCATCATCATCATCATCATCATCATCATCATCATCATCATCAGTAATAATAATGAACCTCAAGTATGAGCTCACTTGATTAATTCAGAGAAGTTGTCAAACAAAATTGTCATTAGTCGCATATTGTTTACAGAATAGAAGAATTTAATTGTAAATGAAGAGAGAATGTGCTCTATTTTGAAGTATATATACTCTTAAGAATTTTGGATAGTCGTAGAATTTTGTGATAAATAGACAAAACAATTTAATTTAGTTGTAGATTAGCAAGAGAGCACCTAAGCTATAAAGCAGAAAATTCAGAAAACTTTTGAATTTTAGGTTAAGAATAAGAAAGGCGGGTCCTGAAGAAGAGAGGTAGGGTTCTACAAAGTGGAAATTAGAACAAAAGACAGAATGTTGCAGAAGTTAATGAAGAATTGAGAACCATGTACCATAACTTAAGTCCTTGAAGGAGGTGAGGTATGAAGTAAAGTTGTAGGAATGTGGTTTTATTTTACGGCTTACAGAAGTTGTGCAAGGTAGAGTTACCAAGTCATGAAGGCTGTTTTAGGTAGTCGATCAGCTTCCTTGTGTCCTGTGATATCAACATGTGAATAGGGATCCTGATATTGGAAAAAATATCGATTATCAATAATTTTTAAAAATATAAAATTGACTTTGATACTATTGGTTAAAACTATTGATATATTGGATTAAAAAAATAATATATAATATATATATATATATATATATATATATATATATATATATATATATATATATATATATATATATATATATATATATATATATATAATATATAATATATATATATATATATATATATATATATATATATATACCTTTTTTTTTTTTTTTTTTTTTACCTTCTCACCCCCTGACCACCCCGCGTGTTGAGGTGGCCACACTTCGCTAATGAAGCCGCCTGCCGCAGTCGTCCTCGTCCAGAGATCCTTCAATGAAGTGATGCCCCAGAAGATTCTGGGGCGAGAGATGGAAGGACAGCGTAATAGAAAGTGTTTCACGGTCTCCGGGGCCATTCCGCATCTAGTACAAGGTGGGAGATGCTCCCTGGTTTATTTTGAATTTGTGTTTGTAATGTTGTAAGTTTGGGTGGTGCCCACATCTCAATCTTGCAAGTGAGATTTGTAAGTGTCTTGGGAGGTTGTTGAAGTCGGGGTTTATTTCGGGAGGTTGTCTGTTAAGGATGTTGTTTGGAGGTCTGTTGATCATGTATGAATGTGTTAGTTGAGTGTGTATATGTTTGGTTGTTGTGGTATTGGGGGGAGGAGGGGGGATGAGATTTAGGATCTGTTTGTAAAAGGCGCCGGTGGACGATGGAGGCTGTGTTAGTCTCTGTGGGGTAGGTTGGAGGAGAGTATTGTGACATGGGTGTGTGGGTAGACGTGTTTTTGCGTAAAATTGGGTGCCTATCATTTCGAGGTGATTCCTTATAGGTAGTATCTTGGTTTCGTTATGTAGGTGTTGTTGAGGGGTTGTGCGTGTGCAGCCGGTGATGGTGCGAAGGGCTTTATTTTGCGTTATTTGGAGTGTCGTTAAGTTTTGGTCGGAGAGCAGAGGGTGCCAGACAGGGGAGGCGTAGTTAATGGTGGGGCGTATAAATTGTTTGTAGATTGCAATTGAGGTTTGTATGTTGTTGTTTATGTCTGTATTGGCCACTGTTTTGAGGATGTTGAGTTTTCTGTTTGCGGCTGAGGTGGTATTTTGAATGTGCTTGGAGAAGGTGAGGTGAGTGTCAAATGTTAGGCCGAGAATTTTTGGGGTTTTGTTGAGGGGTATGGGGGTGTTGTTTAGTAGGACTTGTGGGTGGGTGTTGGATATGTGTTTGTCTATATATATATATATATATATATATATATATATATATATATATATATATATTATATTATATATATATATATATATATATATATATATATATATATATATATATATATATATATGACAGAAAAATTTTCCGCACACCAGGATTCGAATCCATTGACAACAGCGTCGCCGTTAGACAATGTACAGAAGGCTCTACCACTGAGCTACGCCGCCTTCCCAAAAGAAGGCATAGTAGAATAGTTTTCAAGCCCTTCTGCTTCGAATCACTGTAGCAACTCGGTACTTATCTAAATCCATAGGAGGGTGCTTTTTTCTGTCTTATATTGCTAATTTAGTCGCAACAGTTTTGCGGCCATGTTGGCATTGCTTGACTTTGGTTGGTTGCTACTGTAATCCAGGAGCACCCAGCTGAATGCCATAGTAGCCCCAGTAGAGAGAGAGAGAGATATATATATATATATATATATATATATATATATATATATATATATATATATATATATATATATATATATATATATATATACAGGGTGATTCAAAATTATGGTAAAAATTTTTGGTAACTGATAAGACATGCAAAAATAAAGGTAAAAGTTCCTATAAAGGTATGACGTAATGTGCTTAGTTTTCCGTCTGGCTGTCTGTATGTGTTTGTTACTAAATATTTTGTATCTACGAAACCAAGTAAGTTACAAACTCTAAATTTGGAGATTGTTGACCAAAACAACCAACTACCGTATAAATGCACTGTCTGTTTGTGTTACGCATTACTTTGAAACTCATTGACTGTGTGTGTCTCTTACGTGTTTATTTCGTTATTGAATATGGAACGTAATTACCACGTGTATTCATACTCTGAACTAGCTGACATGCATTTAATGTATGGGATGGGACGCTGCAATAGTTCTGCAGCAAGACGTTTGTACCAAGAGAAATATCCCAACCGAATTTGTCCAAGCGCAAGGTTTTTTGCCACTATTCATCAACGCCTGTCTGAAACAGGTTATTTGCAGTCCAAAGAGCACACTAATGCAGGCAGACCCCGATCTACTAGGACTGTTGATTTAGAAGAATTAGTTCTTAATGAAATATCTGAGCATCCTGAAAATAGCACGGGAGAATTGTCACTACAGTTTAATTCGAACCAATCTAGTATTTATAGGTTACTGCACGAGCAACATTTACACCCGTACCACGTCCAATAGGTGCATACTCTATTGCCACGTAACTATTCTCCTCGTGTTGTTATTTGTCAATGGTTTTTGGACAAATGTAATGACCCAAACATTTTATCGAAGGTTTTCTTTACCCACGAGGCTCACTTTACAAGAACAGCTATCGTTAACGTTCATAACGAACACATTTGGGCAGACAAGAATCCTCATGCCATCAAACAGAATCGTTCACAACATCAGTTTTCAGTAAACATTTGGGCAGGAATTTTAAATGATCATCTACTTATGTTCGAGCTTCCTCCCAGGCTTAATGGCATAATCTACTTAAACTTTTTGAAACATGAGCTCGTACCTTGCTTGAT
>SEYY01000267.1:2500-5000 GCA_009176605.1 Armadillidium nasatum
AAGACCATCCCTTACAAGAATTAAATATTGCATTTTTCAGTTGATTAATACCAAAAATTTCACATGTACTCTTTACTAAGAGGTATCATAATGGAAGTGAATTATACCACAGACTTGTATCTAGACAATGATTATACGCATATGTGATTAACTATCTTATAATTATTGAGGCAAATCTGTCTTACAAAAAAGAGATGTATGCTGCTTATGAAGGAATAGAAATAATATATATATATATATATATATATATATATTTTATTATATATATATATATATTATATATATATATATATATATATCAATATATATATATATTTATTTATCTTATTTTTAAACTCCAGTAAGTTTCAAAGATGAAAGTGTTCTAGTAATGAATTGTAAGTAATTCACACACGTTCACTCGCATATACGCATACATAGGTTCATGTTAACTAATATATACGCATACATTCGCACATGTTCACTCAGATATACGCATACATACGCACACGTATCACAATACCTACATTGCTTCCGACCAATCCTCCTCATTACAAATAGAATGTAAAGTAAAATCCCAGTACTCCTTCCAAACAGGATCTGGTGTGTCATTCGTATTGGAGGATATGATAGGAACAGCCAGACATTGAATCCACGACGCGGCACCGTCAGAGTGAAGCCCTTCGAAATCGTACTCGTAGACACGCCCTTCGCTATCTGTGACACCTATGTGCAAGTTTGAGTTGTTGCGGTAGTCACTGAAATTATGATAAGATATTTCAAGAGAGTTATTATTATTATTATTATTATTATTATTATTATTATTATTATTATTATTTTTATTTATTATTATTATTTTGTCGTATTAATTTTTGCTTTGTCATTTAACTTACTGAAGAAAATCTCCCCTCGTGGGTTTGATGACGATGCAACATGGGACTTGAGAGGCTCTAACGAATGGGTAAGGAACTCTAAAAGAGAATATATATAATATATATATATATATATATATATATATATATATTATATATATATATTATATATATATATATATATATATATATATATATATATATTAATATATATATATATATATATAATGTTTAATGAGTAAAATTGAAAATTCCGTATTAATAAAACAGTTTTTAATATGCATTTTGTTTGTTGTAAATAGGTTCCCAAATTCGACGTAACGTAAAACACGCCCTTGATGCATGCGGGTTGGCGGGCGGGCAATAGGACATTGCCAAAGGTAGTCATAATGTAGTCAATAGGGAAAAAATACGTCAGAAAAAGGTCATGGGTCACCTTGTATCTTTGGGTAAACTCCCAATACAACCAAATGTAAAGCATTATTATGTAATAAACTGTTTAGCGATCAAGTGTGATACTAAATTGGTGTTCCATTTAAAAATAAGAAAATTACATATCAATCTTTTGTTTTGCAAATTTTATCTGCTTTTAATTATTGTATTATATATATTATATATATATATATATATTATATATATATATATATATATATATATATATATATATATATATATATATATATATATATATATATATATTATATTATAATATATATATATATAATATCGTGCTATCCGCCGCAGGGATAATGCCTTCAGAGATTACAGTCGTCTTCAAACTCCTGAAACTCATACAACTTATATTTCATCCCGAGTCGACACCAAAAACTCATTTTACAGTCGTAAATGCAATAATCTTTCTGGTTCCTCTTCCTCTCACCCTTTCTGGTATTTTGCAAAAATGTCAACTCTAACTTTGCTTCTTTCTCTTTCCCTCCTCTAGTATCTTCTGAATTCACATCTGCCGTTTTACCTTCTACTATATAAAGCTGAAATCTTCGCTCACACTTTTGTCTCTAACTCTAGGGACCTTAGGCGATTACAGATCTATTCCTCCTCCTTCAACCCCCTCCATGCCTATATGCCTATTTAATTTCTTATAAAGATGTAATTTCTGCTCTCTCTGAGCTTATCACTAAGAAGGTGAATGGTATGGTTCCGATGGTATTCCTCCTGCGTTTATCGAAACTTGTGCTTCTGACTTTGAACCCTGCCTTGGTAAACTATTTCGTCTCTGTCTTTATACTTCAACCTTCCCTTCTTGCTGGAGATGTGCGTTCATTCAGCCTGTGCCGAAAAAGGAAGACACCTCTCAACCCTCCAATTTCTTTCATCCGTTCTCTCTAAAGTTTTCGAATCCATCCTTAATAGGAAGATTTGGAAACACCTCAATTCTTCTAATCTTATCTTTGATCGCCAGTATGGCTTTCGTAAAGAAAGCTCTACAAAAACATAAAGATGATCTTCTTTCCCTTCTCTCCTATTCTTGGTACTCCGCTCTTCGGTGTTTCGACGAATATTTCACAGCATCGCAAGACATATCGAAAACCATAGATAGAGTCTGAAACAAAGCTTTCAAAATCTATTCTACTCTCTAATTTCCTTCCTGGTCTTTCTATAGCAGTTGTTGTAGACGGCCGCCGTTCTTT
>SEYY01000267.1:15000-20000 GCA_009176605.1 Armadillidium nasatum
ATCCATGTAAGTTTCGTCGTCCAAACGATGCTTCCTTTTAAATGCATTGTTCTCATGCTATTTTCAAGACTAATTTGTCTGCGAAATTGTGTTCCTTTGGTTCTCGAAATCTTATATATTATATCTATCAAATAAATTTCATCAAAGGTAGACTAAGTTAGTTTAGATTAGGTTATGCTAGGTTAGTTTAGGTCAGGTTAAGTTAAGTTATGTTAAGTTAGTTGGATGGTGAAATCGTCAAGCACCATTTTTATTAATTTGAGGACCAACAAAAACTTTTGGTTGTTTTTTTTTTAATATTAATTTCAGCGTATTTTAATTTTTATTTTTTCTCTTTTATATATATAAAAATAAATAGATTGTGACTACAAACTTAGCAAGCCGACAACGATAATGTTACTGCTCTGATAGAGTCTGGAGGAGTAGCACCTGACAGGCACGCCTACCAAGATGGATGGTGATGATGATGACGATGATGATAATATAAATGCAAATATTTAATAAAAAAATCAATTTAAAAAAAAAAAAACTTATAGCAACAATATTTAATATACAATTATATTGCTTGCAGAACCTATTTCATAAAAGGGTTGAGATGACATTTAAGATAAATCATGAAATATTTTAAATAATTAATATTAAATGTGAGTATTTTTAAATATTTATATTAAAATTTTTTGTTGTAACTATCTTTCGAATACTTATAAAGAGTTTAAATTTTTAATTTTTCGAGCTTCACATTAGTAGACGATTTTAGTCTTGTTTTCAAATGCACATTTACGAAACATATTTTGAGTTAATTCATTTCACTTACCATTTAGTCTTTTATAAAGTAACTGTTTTCTTTTGCGATTTTAATTTGGAGTAAATCTTATAGAAGTAGAGACATTGAAAATGATGGGACGTTTTTCGGAAAGACTAGTTACTCCAGAAGAGAGAAAAAAGCTTTATAAAAATATCAGTTGGTGTTCTATAACCGAAATCTTTTTTATAACTTAATTTTGGACTAGTTTTTTCTTTCTTTAAGAAATCTTTTAAGAATATTGCTTCTTCCTTCAAACAGTTTTGTCAATTAGCTCAATTCCAATGTTTTTAACAATAGGCAGTCATTTTTTTATCATTTGCGTAACTATTATCATGAAAGCTTATTATATGTTTAAAGCATTGCAAAATGAGTAATCAAAAAAAAGTATTTACTTAAGTCTTCGTTACCTGGTATTGCTACATTATGTATTAGCAGTATGTTCTTTTTCCTTTTCGTTTATCGTCATTCCGTCTCTGAATTCAGCTGGTTCAGCAACGACGCACTCCATTAAAAAGCATCTCAAGAAATATAGAAACAGCGAGAACAGTCGCATTCTTCTAGATAAACTCCAAATCAGGTTAGGATGTTGTGGAGATGTGTCTTACGAAGACTGGTATAATAATCACTGGATTAACGTTGACAAATTCCCCTAAATGAAAAAGATCTTTCAAACCCTGATAGAAAACAGAACTTTAGAAGAACTACAAAAAAGCGTACCGAGGGCTTGCTGCAACCCTCGTTACAGAGGGCAATGCTGTCATATATTTATGACTCCATCTTGCGTTAAGACAATCAACGTTTCGGGCTGCAGAGAGAAACTCAGAAACTAGTACACTCTTTTTTCAGTTTCTCTTATGATAAGTGGTATAGTAGTTTTAGGTTTGGAAATCTATCTGGCGATTTACGAAAGTATTTACATTACATCTCAATTAACTACTCTTTAGGATTCTTCTTCAATAGGACTTGGTTACATTTTTCCTTTTAACCTACAAAAAGACATAATTTGACGTGCATATACCTACATATAGAGTACATTTATAAATATCTACATTTCGTTTCAACCTCTATAATGAAATTATCATAAAAATGAAATAGCAAATTGCATGGTATAAATGTAGGTCGTTGAAATTTTAAATAAATTAAATTTGCTGACGATTTAAAAGAAAACAATAAATATTTCATAATATTTAATATTCAATATTTAAAAATTCTTCCAAAAATAGTAGAATAAAATAATTTTTGCTTCAAACCCTCTTGATTTGCTGATAATATTGTATACTCAAGTCCAGTCTTTCAGAGAATTTTCTGTTTTTGTTTGTTGCATTTGCTACCTGAAGAAGGTGAGTTCGAACGCTCGAAAATAAATAGAAAAAAATTGTAGGCAAGATTGTAACAAGAGTGACAGTAACCATAAGAAAAATATTTTGATAGAGGGAATCTTATTTCAAAGGAAATAATAAAACAAGAACAAAACCACTGATGATTTCGGGGAAACTATTATGATTGTGGAAAAAAGCTTTACGTTTTCAGGAAAAAAAAACATTATGATAGATGAAAAGTCTATTTCAAGAGAAATAATAAAACATAAAACAAAATCGTCTCTGGTTTCTGAGGTATGATATGAGAGTCCATCAACCAGAATAGGCAAGTATGGTACATGAATTATAGGAAGGAAAAAGTCAGAAGGAAGTTACAGAAGAACTTACGTGGATAGATTATCAAATGTTACTGAAGGGTTTGATGGAGGAAGAATGTTGAGAGAAATAAGAGAAAGAGATGAAAAATGTTTAATGACTGCCAAGGTTTAAGTGGATCTATCCTTATAATATAATTCTGCTAATACTACTACTACTACTAATAATAATAATAATAATAATAATAATTATAATAATAATAATACAAATATAATAATAATAATTACAAAATAACAATAATAATAATAACAACAACAACAACAATAATAATAATATAATAAAAATAATAGCAATAATAATAATAATAATAATAATAATAATAATAATAATAAATAATAATAATAATAAAAAAATAATAATAAAAATATCAATAATAATAATAACAAAATAGCAATAATAATAATAATAATAATAATAATAATAATAATAATAATAATAATAATAATAATAATAATAATAATGTATTTATACCTAATTACTTACTTTACTTATTATATTATTATATATATATATAATATATATATATATATATATATATATATATATATATATATATATATATATATATATATATATATATATATATATATATATATATATATATATATATATATATATAAAGAATGTGATACGCAAAACTAGAGGCGAGGGTCAAAGTGAATGAATATGTAGGGATTATGAAGCTTCCTATCTTTAACATTCTAATACTCTTGTACAACACGCAAGATTTAGAGGTCAGGTTGATGAATATTTAGTAAAGTCTAGAAGGACAATCTCGCTGGGAATATATATATATATATATATATATATATATATATATATATATATATATATATATATATATATATATATATATATATATATATATATATATATATATATATATATATAATCTGCATGGTGATAGGATGGGAAAGACCATTCCGTTTCACTCTGTTGTCCTTTGATTCGTTCTTTTTCGCGATTCACCTTCTCAGAGGGTTTTTAGTGTACCTTCGTCTTATATTGGAGTGTCTATGCTACCATTACCTCTCCACCCCATTTCTTCATATGTTCCCACAAATTTTTCAAGCTCTTACTCATACAAGCGCTTTTGTTTTCAAACAAAACAAAAATTGCGAAACATAAAGCTGCCTCGGAGATACTTTGAAGGGCGAGATCTTCAGGGCACAGTCTTCTTTTTTCTGCAACATTCACGGTCTTTTTTCTAATTTCCAATTTGTCGAACACCACCTCTCTTCTTCTAAACTTCATCTCTTGTTCTTAATTAACTGAAACTCATGTATCTGAGTGCTCTGACAGCAAACCCTACTCTGTTTCCTTCTAGTGTCTCTATCCTCAATTTTCAGTCAAAGGCGGAAGTTGAGCTATGTGCCCAACGATGTTGTTTGTTCTCGTGTCTCTAATCTGGAGTCTTCTGAAATCTTTAATTTATATCTTAAGCTCTCTTGCAATTCTACTACTAAATTTATTTGTTTCGTCTATTTATCTCATGATTCTACTGACTATAAAAAAAAATTCTTCGGCTATTTAATCTCTAAAATAGAGCATAGACTTTCCTCTTTTCCTTTTTCCTTTGTCCACTAGATATATATATATATATATATATATATATATATATATATATATATATATATATATATATATATATATATATATATATATATATATATATATATATATATATATATATATATATATATATATATATATATATATATATTATATATATATATATATATATATATATATATTAACCTAAATTGCTTATACTTAATTTTTGCTAGGGTAGTACATCATCGTTTTACCCTCTGAAATTCCCGAAATAAAGTACGTATGAGGAAGGGAAGCGAAGAAAATTCCCCCTAAAAAAGGCCCTTCTATATCATATCATCGCCAAGTGAGCGTCCAATTTTTTAACTCTCATAAACGTGGGGTCCTAAGTCCAGGGGTGGGGTGGGGTGGGGCGGGGGGTTATGAGGGGAGATCCTGTCGCGAGATAAATAAATTATCCGTCGACTCTTAATCATCTTTCTATCAGATCCTCTTATCTCAAATTACTCGGGACAACTTAATATAGATGGACTTTTTTAGACCTCTCTCTCAGTTTCTCTTTTTCTCACTCTCTTTCACTTTCTTTCTAATTTTCTTTTTTTCTCTCACTTTCTCTCTTTTTTTTTTCTCTCTCTCTCTCAGTTTCTCTTTTTCTCACTCTCTTTCCATTTTTCTTTTTTTCTCTCACTTTCTCTCTTTTTCTCTCTCTCTCTATCTCTCAGTTTCTCTCTTTCTCACTCTCTTTTACTTTCTTTCTTTCTCTTTTTCTCGCTCACTTTCTCTTTTTCTCTCACTCACCTTCTCTCTCTTTCTCAGTTTCTCTCTTTCTCACTCTTTTTCATTTTCTTTCTATCTTTCTCTTTTTCTCTCTCACTTTCTCTCTTTTTCTCTCACCCTCTCTCTCTCTCTATCCCTCTCTCTCTCTCTCTTTCTCACTCTCTTTCACT
>SEYY01000267.1:22500-35000 GCA_009176605.1 Armadillidium nasatum
CCTATAAAACAATCAGTATAGAGGAATTTCTCAGAGTTCTCTTTAATCCCCAACTATTTTTCTCATTTTCATGAACAATTTCCTATCTGTTACTTTGCTTCCGATTCACTATTATTTTCCAAACTTCATCTCCTTCATTATCCTTTTCTATTAGAAAGACTTCCTAATTTAAAGCAAATAGCTAATGCAAGGAGAGTTGGCTTGGTGTAGCTGACCTCTGAACTTCCTCGTAAGGTAACTTGGTCGTTGTTATTCCATTCATTGATCAATTTGATGTAATATTCTGCACAACTCAAACACATTTTCAAACCTACAACTCAAACCTTCTTTCATCCTTAATTATCCTGACATGTCCATCCCTCGGGACCTTTCTTAAGATTATCACATAATGTCACTCACTAAACCAGCTTCCTAAGTTAATCAAAGAGGTTAATATATATATATATATATTATATATATATATATATATATATATATATATATATATATATATATATATATATATAATATATATATATATATATATTTAGAGAGACAGAGAGACAGAGGGAGACAGACAGACAGACAAACAGAAGCAAACAGACAGACAGGCAGACAGGCAAAGAGAGTGATAGACTTTAAACATCTAAACTGTAAAAGAACTATTTATCTTCATCACTTAGTTTTTCGAATTTGTATCAGTCTCTTTAATTAAATTAGGTTTCTTTTCTTTCAAAATTTATTGAGGAAGAGGAAAAGAGATTCCCTTTTCTACTTTAGACACACACACACACGGTCATTGAGTTTGAAAAAAAGAAGAGTTTCCGCTAACACACTCAAACCATGTTCAGTTACATTTATAACATCTCTATTACAACGTCCCCTCTGTCAACACCCTTCGTATATTTTTGTATAAATGGAGTCATAAAGAAAGAGGTTCCCTTCCTAATGACCTCGTCGAATGCGGTCATTGATTTCCTGCGAGATGCAAATGAGGAGCGGTTGGCTGGCCTGGAGCGTTCTATGAGACCCAAACTTCTCTTGTCTTGTGCATCAACTTTGGCTTCAATCGATTTAAGTCACTTAAGAAGTTTGGAAACTAAAAGTAGGAGCTTGAAAATGATAAGCTTTTAAAAAACAAGTAAAAAAAATTATTTTTTTTTTAAAAGTATAAATTTTTAAAATTTATTTTTATTTTATTTTAAAAATTAATTTATTCAATAAATTTATTCATTATTTATTCATTATTTATTCATTATTTATTCATTATTTATTTATTTATTTATTATTAATTTATTCAATAAATTTATTCAATAAACTTAAAAAAATTAAAAAATTAAAAAATTCAAAACACGTAAACAAAGAGAAGGAAAATTGTTAGTTATATAGATAAATAAATGGACATGAAAACTGATATTAAAATACTCTGATCTAAACACAATTAAATAAAAATAATAATGATATTTTTATAATTATTATTATTATCATTATTATTATTATTATTATTATTATTATTATTATTATTATTATTATTATTATTATTATTATTATCACCAATATTATTATTTATATTATCATTATTATCACTATTATTATAATTATTGTTATTATTATTATTATTATTTCAGAGAATTGGACAGTCACATTATTATTATTAAGATTATTATTGAATTTAGTAGCATAGGACCTACTTTTAAACTTTAAGCCTGTAAATGTACCATTCCTTGAATAAAAATTTGTGAATTGTGAATTGTGAATTGTTATTATTATTATAATTATTATTATTATTATTATTATTAATATTATTATTATTATTATTATTATTATTATTATTATTATTATTATTATTATTATTATTATTATTATTAATACTATTATTATACTTTACGGATTACAGGAAAGGAATTTTTATCAATATTAGGAATAATATTTCAATTTTTGATTGAATTCACAAAAATATTTACAAAAGCAGCAATGAATAAGCGATATTATTTTTCTAAATAAATGCAAACAGGACACATTAACATATATATATATATATATATATATATATATATATATATATATATATATATATATATATATATATATATATATATATATATATATATATATATATATATATATATATATATATATATATATATATATATATATATATATATATATATATATATATATATATATATATATATATTATATATATATATATATATATATATATATATATATATATATATATATATATAAATGGAAAGGAAAACTTTGCAACAAATTTTGTATTGTAGGCGGAGAGACTGTGACGTCATTATTCTGTTTCTCCACTCAATATTTTTCCACCAAAAAACTGGACTTGCCGAAAAGTCATTTTAAATTAGCTTAAATAAATGTACGAGTATCTTTGCAGATTGATTCGCTACAACATAGAATTCAACACTTACTTAGGATTGCATAAGCAAAATATTTTAATTATTAAAATTACTTATTAACATCTTTTTATTCAAAGGTATAAACCATACAATTAATAATACACCATACAATTAATAATACATCTTTCAATTAATAATACGCAATACAAGATAATTGGAGGAGATTTATGAAAGCGTTTTGCGACATTTCTTTTATGACTACTCTGAATTTCAAAATTTATTATTCACATACAGTATTTAAAAATCTTGAAAATTTTCTTATTATCCTTCTTTAATAATAATAATAATAATAATAATAATAATAATAATAATAATAATAAAAAATAATAATATAATAATAATAATAATAATATAATAAATAAATAATAAAAAAAATAAAAAAAAAAAAAAAAAAAAAAAAAAAAAAAAAAAAAAAATAATAAAAATAATATAATAATTATTTTTATTTATTATTATTATTATTATTAATTAATAATAAAATTGATGCAAAATAATAATAATAATAATAATAATAATAATAATAATAATAATAATAATAATAATAATAATAATAATAGTTGAAAATAATAACAATTATATTAAATAAAATAGTAATTATAATAAAATAATTAAAATTAAATAATAAAAAAAAAATAAAAATAATAATAATAATAATAATAATAATAATAATAATAATAATAATAATATAATAATAATAATAATAATAATAATAATAATAATAATATAATAATAGTTGAAAATAAAAACAATTATATTAAATAATAGTAATTATAGTAAATAATTATTTATTAAGGCATCATAAATTAATTATTACGGCAAAATAATAATAATTATAATAATAATAATAATAAAAATAATAATAATAATAATAATAATAATAATAATAATAATAATAATAATAATAATAATAATAATAATAATAATGAGAATAAAGTAGTAAAACGATCATAATTATAATAGTAACAAATATCAATAATTATTGCTCTTATTATTATTATTGTACTATTATAATAATAATATTAATAATAACAATAATAATAATAGGGATTAATAGTATTACAATAATAATAATGGGAATAATTTAATAATAAATAATTATAATGAAAATAATAATAATAATAATAATAATAATAGAAATATTATTATTTTTAAAATTATTATTACCATAATTGCTTTTATTATTATTAAAACTATTTTTTTCCATCATTCTTCTTTGTCTAACTTCATTAAGAGTTCAGATCATTGCCACAGGTCAAACAGTTTAGATTTGAAACAAGTTTCAGAAATTAAACTTTAATTTAATTAAAGTAATTCCTAATTTACAATATATTTATTGGAATATTTTATTTTTCAATAAGAATAAGAGTAAGAAATATCCTATTCCTCAATAAGAATTAGAGTGAATAATATTTCTTCCTTCAAAAAGAATAAGAGTAAGAGCAAGAATTAGAGTGAATTACTGTTAGATATTTTGTCCAAATTCTAAAGCTTAAGAAAGGGATTGTTATTGTCTGAAATTTCAGTTAACATCTGAAATTTCTGTTAATGTCTGAAATTTCAGTAAATGTCTGAAATTTCTATTAATGTTTGAAATGTCAGTTGATATATGAAATTTCTGTTAATATCTGAAATTTCTGTTAATGTCTGAAATTTCAGTTAATGTCTGTAATTTCAGTAAATGTCTAAAATTTCTGTTAATGTCTGAAATGTCAGTTAATATATGGAATTTCTGTAAATATCTGAAATTTCTGTTAATGTCTGAAATTTCAGTTAATATCTGAAATTTCTGTTAATGTCTGAAATTTCTGTTAATGTCCGAAATTTCTGTTAATGTTTGAAATTTCTGTTAATATCTGAAATTTCAGTTAATTTCTGAAAGTTCTGTTATTGTGTGAAATTTCAGTTAATGTCTGAAATTTCTGTAAATGTCTGAAATTTCTGTTAATATCTGAAATTTTAGTTAATGTCCGAAATTTATGTTATTGTGTGAAATTTCAGTTAATATCTGACGCTCCTGTTAATGTCTGAAATTTCTGCATTTCAAAATACAGTTAACAAACTGTTGTCCTAATCTTAATATTTCTTGGTGTTAGTTTAAGTCTTCTTTTATTCATAATATTGGGTTCATTTCTAAACTTTCTGATCATAAACTTTCTCTAAACATTTTTAATTTTATTTCTAGTATGAATATTTCATATTCTGTAAAACTATTTTCCTTTGATTTTTAATAATCTTTCCAATGTCATTGCTCTAACTCTTTCTCTGATTTGAAGTTGATACACCTAAACACTAAAATTCTGTTAATAAAACATAATTTAACAGCAAATCTTTCTCCCTTCTTCATTCTGAATCTATGATCCTGTTAAACAGAATTTCTGTGTAAAATTAAATAATTACCCACTATGCTTCATTGACTTTGAAGCAAGAATACTTCTTAAAAAAACATTTGTTATTTATTTAATCAGCAATAATTCGTAAAATCTCAACTATTCTGTTGATCACCTTATATAATATTTCTGCTTCTTCTTCTTCATGATAATAATAATAATAATAATAATAATAATAATAGTAATAATAATAATAATATAATAATAATAATAATAATAATAATTCAGTAATAAATGATTATAATAATAATAATAATAATTGTAATAATAATAAAAGTAATAATAAAAATAATAATAATAATAATAATAATAATAATAATAATAATAATAATAATAATAATAATAATAATAATTTTTTGTCACTTTCTTCATTCGCTTAGAAATGACAGTAATTCTGATGACATTAATAATGCCACATTGATGTCATATTTTCCCACGCACAAAAAATATATTTTAATATTTAATTATTTTTTAATTATAATTTTTTTCAATTCAAATACTGGAATTGCAACTTCATTTGCATAAGACAATTTATAATTTATTCTTTCAGTTCAGTAACTATTAAGATTTATGGAAGAATAGGGTAATTATATATATATATATATATATATATATATATATATATATATATATATATATATATATATATATATATATATATATATATATATATATATATATATATATATATATATATATATATATATATATATATATATATATATATATATATATATATATATATATATATATATATATATATATATATATATATATATATATATATATATATGTGTGTGTGTGTGTGTGTGTGTGTGTGTGTGCATGTGCGCTTTGGCTGTGTGATTGTATGTATTTTTGTTTTGTTGCTTATAATACTTTTATTTTATCCTAAAATGTTGTGTAATATTTCTTCGATTTTCGAATTAATTTTAAAGAATTATTTACTAATAACTAATTATTATATTATTAAATAACTGTTAATAAATAATTATTTAGAACTCTTTTAAAAATATTTTCATATCAAAAAAGAAAGAAAAAAAAATGATTGGGTCGTAAATTTTAGTTAGTATTTTGATTGCAAAACACGACAAATAAACCACTTGAAAAGTAATAGGTGTGTGCAATATTGAAATATTTTTACAACGAGAGAACGATGCGATACATTATAAGAAATAGCAACCAGTTTTTAAATAGATCTTTTTCCATTGACAAATCAGATCACTTTTACTACACTTTTTTTACTTATCACTACAGATAAATTAATAATTAGGAATGTGAGGTAAAATTCTTTCAAATTATATCCTTTTGAATCAAAAATATTACTATAATAAACTCTCACTAATATGCCCTTGCTTGTATATATATATATATATATATATATATATATATATATATATATATATATATATATATATATATATATATATATATATATATATATATATATATATATATATATATATATATACAATAGTTGGAATTTTGGCAAGCGGATTAAAATTATTTAAGGAAATTACTCTAAGGTTTAGAAGATTCTGTCAATAGTTCCTCAAATAATATGGTTTTACCAGATAAAGTTTAATTATTATTTTATCAGAAATAACGAAAATCATTTATGTGGATACAAGCTATTAATCATTAATTATTGTCTTTTATAGTCATGCATGGAAAATGCACTTAAAATGGCAATTAAAAAAAATATTAAAAGATCCTTACAAAATATCGGTCGTATCTCTCTTTTCCCTTCCTATATATATATATATATATATATATATATATATATATATATATATATATATATATATATATATATATATTATATATATATATATATATATATATATATATATATATATTTCCATTAGGTAAGTTATAATATAATTTTTTCCTTATTAAAGTGACTAATTTGTTTCAAACAAAATTTAAAAGTCCAGGTAAAACAATTTTCGATTTTTTTTTTTTTTTTTTTTTTTTTTTTATTTTTTCCTCCGAAACTCAATTAGTGTTTCGTTCTAATGACTTTGATCCACTCTCAAAGTAACGATTATGAACACGATAATAAAATGATTATAATTTTTTAATTACGATCCCTCTTACAAAGGAAAAGGTAATTCCCTCGTAATGAATATGACCAACATCACAGACTTGATGTGAGAAATCACACGCCAAGCTCACGCACGTAGATACGCACACACTTTCTCTCACACCCACACCGCCACACGGGCATTTATATATATATATATATATATATATATATATATATATATATATATATATATATATTATATATATATATATATATATATATATATATATATATACGCCTCACACATCCGGGGTGGTTCCACATGTATTCTCCTTGAAAAGGTGGAGTCTTTTCATCTTAACTCTTACACTCTCACTAATTCTTCTTCAGTATCTTTCTGCTCGTCGAATTGTTGCGTCACTCTCTCTTCTATTGCTATTACAATGAACACTACTCTTCTGAACTCTCCCGTCACATACTTCCTCCATTGAGAAGGGCTCGTGTGACACGCTTCAACTCAGTCTCATCCTTTTTCTGTCCAACTCTCTGACCCCAGACAACCGCTATGCTCAACCTTATATGTACTCTACTGGTAAAGTCTGAAGCACACTCTCTTAATCTATTTTCCCAACTTCCTTTGACTTATGAAAAAATAATTCTTTCCGAAAATACAATGTGTTTGAAACTCTTGGTTAATTTACTTCATATATAACTCCAATGCTAGCTTGTTATTAGAAAAAATAATGGCTTGAAAAAGAAAAGGCAAATTAAAACAAAATGAAAAATTCTGCATCATCTTGTTACTTTTTCTTTTTCTTTTTTTCATTAATATTTCCATACAATCAATAAACTCACCAGTATTAAGATTCTCTGAATGTAGAAAATAATTTAAACCTTCAAAAGTGTTTTCCACGTTTTCATATTTATGGACTATAGAATGTCTTAATTTCATATCAGAAATATAGGAGTATTATTTATCCAACGTCTTTCCTTTTAGACCACACACAAAGTCAAAAAAAAATATCATTTTATATCAGTTATTTAAAGTGACAAATAATCATTTTCTTTCGCAATAGGTGTTGGTTCGAATTCCTGTGGAGACTCTCTCTTCATTATCCCTTAAAATCTTCATTAATTACTTTTATATTCTGAGGTTATTCCACACCACAAGCACACTCACTCACAAACGCACACGCACACGCACACGCACACGCACACGCACACGCACACGCACACGCACACGCACACGCACACTCACACTCACACTCACTTGCACACGCACACGTACACGTACACGTACACACAATCTTCCAATCGAAGACAAACAATAAATGAAGAAATCCAAACGTATAACTTCCATGACATTTCTTTCTCTAATATTAAATAAGAGTAAAGAAAAACCGCGAAATGACCTTGGCTCAAATGGAGTGGCAACATTTGGATGATAAAGAGGTTGTTTGTCTCGCGTGGATTGACGGTATCGAGGGACGTTCATCTCCTGAACGAGGGCAGACCACCGATAGAGGGGATTAAGGGGGAACGAACCTTGCCCGAATACAAATGACCTAAACTTACTTACAAGGATTGAGTTTGAGGGCGAACTTGAGATCACTTTTAGAGATTGGAGAAATAGACTAAAGTCTTCAGCAGTATTCAACGGAAGAACTTTGGGAAATCTCTCAGAATTAGCTTTCGAATTATTGTTATTATTATTATTATTATTATTATTATTATTATTATTATTATTATTATTATTATTATTATTATTATTATTATTTTTATTATTATTATTATTATTATTATTATTATTATTATTATTATTATTATTATTATTATTATTATTATTATTATTTATTTTGAATATATTTTATATTATTATTATTATTATTATTATTATTATTATTATTATTATTATTATTATTATTATTATTATTATTATATCGTTATTATTATTATTATTATTATTATTATTATTATTATTATTATTATTATTATTATTATTATTATTATTATTATTATTATTTTATATTTATTATTATTATTATTATTATTATTATTATTATTATTATTATTATTATTATTATTATTATTATTATTATTATTATTATTATTATTATTATTATTATTATTATTATTATTATTATTATTATTATTATTATTATTATTATTATTATTATTATTATTATTATTATTATTATTATTATTATTATTATTATTATTATTATTATTATTATTATTATTATTATTATTATTATTATTATTATTATTATTATTATTATTATTATTATTATTATTATTATTATTATTATTATTATTATTATTATTATTATTATTATTATTATTATTATTATTATTATATATTATTATTATTATTATTATTATATATTATAATATTATTTATTAAATATTTTTATTATATTATTATATTATATATATATATATATATATATATATAATATAAATATATATATATAATAATATATATATATAATATATATATATATATATATATATATATATATATATATATATATATATATATATATATATATATATATATATATATATATATATATATATATATATATATATATATATATATATATATATATATATATATATATATATATATATATATATATATATATAATATATATATATATATATATATATATATATATATATATATATATATATATATATATATATATATATATATATATATATATATATATATATATATATTAAAACTAGTCCTAGCAGTTTACATATTATTTAGAAAAATACTCATCAAAGACACAGTAAAAATAAAAGACTTAATAAGACTGCAGATTTTTTTTAATAGAATTTTGCTTTCTCAGTTTAATGTCCATAGGACACAGTTCCCGAAGAACCCTTCAACCTAATTTGATTTTCCATTATCTTCGTGATCGTTGATGTTATGGAGAAAAAATTGTAATGGGTGGAAGATGTATTACAACCTTCAACCCTGTTCTATAAGAAAAGAAATCAGAGTAGAAAAAAAGAATAAAATTTAAAAGGGGTTCATGCCAGAAGTTAAAGAAGGGATATTAGAAAAAAAGAAATTATTTTCAAAAAAATTTTTTTTTTTTTATTTTTTATTATGGAAGCGAAAGTAATAAATTTGAATGATGATGTAAGCTTAACCAGTACTCTGTTAATTAAGTCCATTTGTAAGGAATTTAAATTAATCCATTGATTAATTTTGTATGTTAATTTGTAAATAATGTATGAAAAAGAAGAGCTTAAAATAACATAGTATAGCCAATATATATTTATAAAACTGTGCTTTAAAAAAGATTTGCAAAGATATTAAACTTCAAGTACTATATTTTAACTATCTTTCTGAAAAGAGAAAAAAAAAATTTTTTTAAATATTTTTATTAAAAAGAGCGCTTAAAAAACATATTCTTCAAATTCAAAAATATATTTCTCAAATTAAATTAGAGTCAGTTAGAAATCACTGACCAAGTCTATGAAATCAGTCATGAAGGTTTACTGTATAAGTACAATTATCTTCATTATTATTATTATTAAAATTATTATTATTATTATTATTATTATTATTATTATTATTATTATTATTATTATTATTAATATAATATTATGTATTGTTCAAGTCTTAAGTAACATAAGACTGGATATACTTTATGGGAGCAATGGTAAAATTTTTAAAGATTTTCATCATTCATTCATTGGACTGCTTCCGAAAATTTACTACTGCATTCGGATCCTCACAAAATAACTGCAGATGTGTGAATGTCTTTATCTTTATCCTGAACTAGAAACCAAATATTTTTTCACTAAATATTGTAAAACTTAAAAGTTGCAAAATAAAGCAACAGAGTGATATAAAAATTCTATGTCTATATGTCTATATCTTTTTCATGATCTAGAAACCAAATGTTTTCTCCTTAACTAAGAATTATAAAATTTATATGTTACAAAATAAAGCAAAGGGTTATATAATTATTCTATGTCTATATGTTTATCATAATCTATATAGAAACCAAATATTTTCTCCTTAACTCAGTATTGTAATATTTAAGTTACAAAATAAAACGAAAAAGTAATATAATAATTCTTAGAAATCAGGAACAAATACTGCAGCAAAGTGTTTTGAATTATTGCCTCTCATTTTAATACCTTCGGAGTTACGAGACATGATCTTAGAAAGCTAATTTATGTTCAAAAATAAAAAAAAGCATCTACAACTAAAGTTGAATAATAATAATAATAATAATAATAATAATAATAATAATAATAATAATAATAATAATAATAATAATAATAATAAGAAGAAGAAGAAGAAGAAGAAGAAGAATAATATAATAATAATAATAATAATAATAATAATAAAAAAAATAATAATAATAATAATAATAATAATAATAATAATAATAATAATAATAATAATAATAATAATAATAATAATAATGGACACAAGAGGTGGAACATAATAAATACTGTACACGTCAGATGTGGGGGGAGTTTTTTCTTGTTTTCAAGTACGTTAAAAAAAAAAAATTCACATCTCACGGGCATTGCCCTATTCGATGAAAAGAACCTCTCCAAGAAATCTTCCACTGATCCGAATGAGGTATCATAATAAAGGAGTTGTAAATTATTATATAATGCAAAAAAAGTTTAAAATTATTGTCTTAAAAAAATTGTGACCTGGAGATGAAATTTGACACTTCAAAAGCGAATGATGTTTTTGCATTAAAAACCTCTCTTATATACACGGTACAAATTAAAAAAAAAAAAATTTAGGTCCTTGTTTTGATGATGCTCTCAAGTTCTTTTGATCATTTATTTTGGAACATTTTTTGCTTGATTAGGCTATTTTATGTTATATTAAATTTGATTAGGTTAGGATAGGTTAAATAAATTTGATTAGGTTAGGTTAGGTTCAAATAAATTTGATTAGATTAGGTTAGGTTCAAATATATTTGATTTGGTTAGGTTAAGTTTGGTTAGGTTAGGTTAGGTTAGGTTCAAATAAATTTCATTAGGTTAGGTTAAGCATGGTTTTGTTAGGTTAGGTAAGACACGCTGCTAAAAATGAAATGAGAACATCTTCTGAACGAGGTCATTTTTTTACCTCATTTTCAATAATAGCAATAGTGGAAGACAATATTGTTCAATTGTTTTCAAAATCGACTAAAAAATATCCTACTTGAAGAGGAAGATTAATTGATAAATCATTCGAGAATCATCACAAAAAAAAATCAAGAATGAGGTTTAACGCTAGAGTGAATAATTCGCATGCTTTAAGTCGTTGGTTCAATCCCTGAGGATTATCCTAGGCAGAAACTGCCTAGTAAGTTCCCCTCCTCTAGTAAGACGATACCCTTGAAGTGTGAATTTAATTATAAAAATAATAAAAATAAAATAAATCGATTGTACTGTAACTCATGGGAATAATTCGATTATGTCATCAAGCAATTATAATAGAAAAAGTCTTAAAACTAAAATGAAATTAATAAAATAGTTGGTTTGTATTCTAACGAACAAAATGATCCCAGATTGAAGCTAATACTTTCAAATTGTAGAAGATAAAATGACGAAATAGATCACAAATTGTCAATTTGCTCAGCATTATTTGGTTTGTTCTCATAGCAAATTTTGTTGTTTTGTTTTTTTTTTAGTATA
>SEYY01000267.1:40000-42500 GCA_009176605.1 Armadillidium nasatum
GATACAAAAAGAAGAAAGGTCAATTGTTCCAAAGTCACTTTTTTTCCATTTACCTTTCATAATTCAGCCTATTAGAGGAATTGAATATACTCTATAATTGCGAACACCCTCATCCACTTGCGTAACAATGATTTGTAGAAATCTAACTCATTATAACGCAAACGATAATAAATAAAATAAAATTTTACTTTCTGAAAAAAAATCATTTAAAAATTTTTATTTCCTTTAGAAAAGAAAGCGAAAGAGAGAAGGAGTATAAGAGAGAAAGAGAGAGAGAGAGAGAGAGAGAGAGAGAGAGAGAGAGAGAGAGAGAGAGAGAGAGAGAGAGAGAGAGAGAGAGAGAAGGAGGGAGAAAAAGAGAGAGAAAAGGAATAGGAGAGAGAGAGAGAGAGAGAGAGAGAGAATAGGGGAGAAAGAGAGAAGGAGCAATAGAGAGAGAGAGAGAAATCATTTCCAGTCCCCAAAAATTTAAATGACTTTCTCGATAGAATTTTTTCTCCAGAGATTTTGTTCTAAAAGGACGGGATCGATTCATTTGTAAAAGGAAGATGTCGATAAAATAAATATAAGTCACCCTCTCAAGTACTTTTTATAAATAAGTAAATAAATAAACAAATAAATAAATAAAAAAAAATGATTTTTTTTTTTTATTTTAATCAAGGTGGATGTATCGGGGTCATGGGTTTAAAAGACAAATTTTAAAAATTTTAACTTCAAAATAATGTTCGAACTTTATTATTATTATTATTATTATTATTATTATTATTATTATTATTATTATTATTATTATTATTATTATTATATATTATTATTATTATTATTATTATTATTATTATTATTATTATTATTATTATTATTTTGACTAAAAAGGGTGGGATCAGCAGCTGCAGTCACTAAATGAAAGTTTCTCCATGGCTCCATTGAAAATTTAATACGAAATATTTGAAGCGAAAAATTTGTACTTTTTTTATAAATTGTTTTCCTTTCTAGTGTACGATAATGTTTCAGTTCAAAAATACTTTATCTCTAATGTTGGGGGTCTCATCTATCTTAAGGAAAACCGAATATGGCATTTAAGCTTAACAGAAGTTAGATAAAGATGAGTGTAAAGGTAAAATATAAAGATGAAGATAATGGTGAAGATAAAGATAGAGCTATAGATAAAGATAAAAATAAAGCTAGAGAGAATGATAAGGATAAAATTGAAGCTAGAGAGAATGTTAAAGATAAAGCAAGAGAGAATGATAAAAGAGATAAAGTTAGAGAGAATGATAATGGAGAAAGAGCTAGATGTAATTATAAGCATAAAGATAAAGCTAGATATAAGTATATATATAATGATAAAGATAAACCTGAAACTAAAGGTAAAGGTAAAGAAAAAGATATGATTTCTTAAATTTATTCTTCAACATTAGATTCGTATATCTATAACAATTGATCTGCAATTGAAAAATATAACAAGAAGTGAATAAATTACCATAAATATTATTTTACATTGAATACAATTGTTTTTCAGTCGAGTGCGATTATTATACTCTACGTTGAATACATTGAATAGATTGAATACAATTGTTTCTTAGGCAAGTGCGATCGCTGACCAGTTCATATACGATTTGAGGAATTTGACTAAGAATGGAGCCACCTTGAGGAAACTCAACAGCAAAAACTGAACCAAAAGACAAGTTGGTAATGTTATATGATGCCAAATATTAGTGGATGAAAAGTTTTTGTTTTCCATAATTATTCCTTTCTCTCTCTCTAAAGCGTCTATTCAGCTTTTAAAAGTTATTTCAAGCCATCTCTCTCACTCTCTCTCTCTCTCTCTCTCGCTGAAGCATCTATTCAGTTTTTAAAAGTTATTTTGAACCATCTCTCTCTCTCTCCCTCTCTCTGAAGCATCTATTAGTTTTTAAAAGTTATTTTGAACTCTCTCTCTCTCTCTCTCTCTCTCTCTCTCTCTCTCTCTCTCTCTCTCTCTCTCTCTCTCTCTCTCTCTCTCTCTCTCTCTCTCCTCCCCAAACAATTGCACGGAAACCGCGACCGACCCAAACTCTCGACTCATTTGCCTAATCGCTTTATTTACCTCCCTCATTCGCGAGAGTTCCGAAGTGAAAAGAAAGAAAGAAAGAAAAGAAATGAAAATGAGGCTAATGACAATGAAATAAAAAGGGAGTCAGATCAAGTGAATATCTTCCTGTCGTTATAAAAGCGAGTTATAGATAAATATTAATGAAGTGGCAGTAAAGCTTACTAAGGAATGAATTATATATTTAGTTAGGTCGTTAGTATTTTGACATCTATCTATCTATCTATCTATCTATCTATCTATCTATCTATCTATCTATCTATCTATCTATCTATTTTTCTATCTATATATTTATTTAAAAATCTATCAATCTAATATCTATCTATCTATCTATCTATCTATCTATCTATCTATCTATCTATCTATCTATCTATCTATCTATCTATCTATCTATCTATCTATCTATCTATCTAT
>SEYY01000267.1:55000-60000 GCA_009176605.1 Armadillidium nasatum
TAAAATTCAATGTTTTTGTTTTTCTAATTAATTTATTTTCCATTTATTTATTCTATTTCTTCTAGAGTTCTCTAGAAAGTCATGTTTCTTGGTGGACTGGTTTTTAATGCCAATCTATGGTTATTTCAATTAATGAAACTAATAAATTGAAGGACAGAGTTGCTTGCCCTGTCGCTCTATCTTTTATCATAAAAACATCAACAGTTGTTAAAAATATTCAGTATTCAGTATTCGAGTATTAAAATAAATTTTAAACATTTTAAAAAAGAAATTTAAATTTGCTATTACAAATTAAAAAAATAAATATAAATATTTTTCAGGCTCAATCATTAAGCATATTAAGGAAATTAAATCATTTTATACTTCAATAAATATATTATATAATATATTATATATATTATATATATATATATATATATATATATATATATATATATATATATATATATATATATATATATATATATATATATATATATATATATATATATATTATATATATATATATATATAAATCTTCAAATTAGTAAAGATTATTAATAGTTCACTATTATGAACAACAAACTCTTTATTAAGATATAATATCCTTCTGTTGGCTCCGTAGGTGAAATTTAATATAAATATTAATGCTTGAATTAGGTTAGGTTAGGTTAGGTTAAGTTAGTCCTATCTCAGACTAGTAAGGAATTTATTCATCGGAATATGGATGATTGTCAAATAAAAATAAAGTTCCGGGTGACGGTGGTTAGGTCTATATGTTACAAGGTATTCATATGGGTGTAGGTGATTGCCTCATTGAAGTAGATAGGTGAACTGATAATAAATAATTAGATATAAGAGGAAACTGACTATTCAATGTAAGAAGATACAATCGAAAATTGATTTTGCGTCCAGTAGTTGAGGAAATATATTGAAGAGAAGGCGTGTTTTATCTTCGAATTTTGAGTCTAATTTTTAAAGCTTCATGTCAGAATACTAGTGTTTTTGTCCATGTTGTTACTCGTATATTTAAAAAAATATAAATTACAATATAACAGCGTCAAAAGTGACGTTTGCAGAATATATGTACTGTTCAATTACTCATGACGTATTTTCCTCACGTGCCATTGACGTTAAATTAAATTGACGTCGGCTTCAAGTATTTACTACTTTATTTCAAACAACGTACTACTAATCGACGTTTTTACCAGAGTGTAAAAGAACGCGTGGATAAAATCAAAGGGCCTAACCCCGGTACACACTACACTGAAAAAAAATCATCCTAACGAATCGTTGGGACAAGTGGCAAAAAATATTACAATAAAATTTTCAATAGAGAAAAGACATGTTAAGCAAAAGAAAGTCGCTTTACCGATTTATTTTCTAATATGAAAATAACTGAAAAAATTTGTTATGACATTTTTGCCACTTGTCCAACGATTCGTTAGGACAATTTTTGCAAATTTTTATATATAATAATATATATATATATATATATATATATATATATATATATATATATATATATATATATATATATATATATATATATATATATATATATATATATATATATATATATATATATATATATATATATATATATATATATATATATATATATATATATATATATATATATTAGTGATGGATCGGATGTCATATTTTCCAATTTGCGGATGCGGATGCGGATGCGGATATTGAATTTTTAAGTGCGGGGATGCGGATGCGGATGTTGAATTTTAAGTGCGGATGCGGATGCGGATGCGGATGTTGAATTTTCGAAAGTGCGGATGCGGATGCGGATTTGAATTTTCGAAATGCGGATGCGGATTTTGAATTTTCAAAAATTCGGATGCGGATGCGGATGTTAATTTTGATGAGGATGCGGATGCGGATGCGGATGCGGATGCGGATGTTATATATATATATATATATATATATATATATATATATATATATATATATATATATATATATATATATATATATATATATATATATATATATATATATAATATTATATATATATATATATATATATATATATATATATTTCACTATCACCTTTCCCACTTTCGTGAGGTGGTGCCCGCCACAATTCCCTTACAAACATAACTATTCTTACCTTTCAACGTTTTCACCACCTCCCTCCATCTCTGTCTCCACAAATCTTCTACCCTCGTCTAAACTCGAAATTCCTTCCATCAAAATCACTCTCACTCCATCCATCCATCTCCACTTCGGCCTTCCCCTCCCCCTACCCTTCCCCTATCTACATCGGATCTACGTACCTTGCCAACCATTCTGTTCTCTTTCATTCTTCACATATGTCCAAACCATTTTAGCACATCCTCCTCCTCTCAATCAATTACACCCTTCTTCCATTTACACATCTTCCTTATTCTTTCATTTTTAATCCTATCAATCCTTCTCAATTTATATATCGCTCTCAAATCTTTCATCTCAAAGACATTGAAACTTTTTCTCGACCGAGCACTTATCATCTATGTTTCACACCATACAATACAGAAGGTGAACACATATATTCAAACATTCTTATCTTTATTTCTTTCGAAATTTTTCCTTTCTTCCATACTTTTCTTAGGCCCCCCAATACTTTCATTCCTTCTCACCCTTACCTTCCACCCAACATTACTAGATATTTGAATTCATTCACCTCCTCAAGTTTCCATTCTCACACTTCTACAAACCAATTCCTCCCTCCAAATTTCCTCATTCCCCACCTCCAATCCTCATAACTTTATTCCTCGCTGGATTGAATTTCAATCTCTTGTTTGCACATTTCCCTTCAAACTCTCTCACAAGTATTCTCATCTTTTCTCCAGATTCTGCCACCAACACATGACGCATCATCTGCGAAAAGTAAAACATTCACTTCACATTCACCCTCCATATTTCTCAACGTAATACTCTTCCTTCTTCTCTCTCCATTTTCTAAGTAAACCATTCATCAATAGATTAAATAACATGGAGATATTACAAAACCATGTCTCAATCCCACTCCTATGCTAAACCAATCCGATAGTTCTCTCTTCACCCTCAATCTTGATCTACAATTCGCATATTGTATATATATATATATATATATATATATATATATATATATATATATATATATATATATATATATATATATATATATATATATATATATATATATATATATATATATATATATAATATATATATATATATATATATATATATATATATATATATATATATATATATATTAGTGATGGATCGGATGTCATATTTTCTAATTTGCGGATGCGGATGCGGATGCGGATGTCGAATTTTGGAGAAGTGCGGATGCGGATGCGGATGCGGATGTTGAATTTTTGAAAGTGCGGATGCGGATGCGGATGCGGATGTTGATTTTTGTGCGGATGCTCCGCATCCTCGCATGCGGATGCGGATGCGGATGCCATCATATATATATATATATATATATATATATATATATATATATATATATATATATATATATATATATATATATATATATATATATATATATATATATATATATATATATATATATATATATATATTATATATATGATGAGGGAGAAAGTTTTGAAAGCAGGACAATATGGCGTCCACCAAAACAATTTATTAATTTTTAACTGAAATTTTACCTATTTTTACGTACTGTAAATTGCACAGGTAAATAGGATAAAAAAAAGTAAATATTTACAATGTAAATAAATAAAAGAAACTTTTAATTACAGAAACATGAGGTTCAAGAGGAAGTAGGGTAATAATGTGATAGGAAAAATATAAACATATTAAATGTACAAAGAAAAACTACACTGTAAAAATTGTCCTAACGAATCGTTGGGACAAGTGTAAAAATGTAAAAAAATTTTTTTTTAGTTATTCTCCTATTATAAAATGAATCGGTAAAACGACTTTCTAATGCGTAGCATGTCTTTTTTCTATTGAAAATATTTTTGTGACATTTTTGCCACTTGTCCCAACGAGAGTCCTGGGTCCGATTCCTAGAAAGGAAAAAGATAAGAAACTAATTTACTGAAATTTTTTTTAAAAGATATGTGAATGCCCTTTAGTATTATATATATATATATATATATATATATATATATATATATATATATATATATATATATATATATAATATATATATATATATATATATATATATATATATATATATATATATATATATATATATATATATATATATATATATATATATATATATATATTGCAAATTTATGAAATTCGTTTTGAAATTTGAGCAACAAAACGTTTGGTCACAGTTGGTTCTTTAAGCACTCTTTTTGACCTACCAAAGATAGGTTAGTGGTTAGTGGTTAGTGGTTCCAGAGTTCTTAACTATCAATTGGCTAAATATCTGCTTTCCCAGCTGGTTCACCTCACCACCGACGACTATTCGGAGCTATTCGGAATTTTATGGTCATCAAACATATGGGTTTATGGAGAGTTTTGATGTCAAATCAGTTTTTGTATGAGGTCATAGGGATATAATTTGGATTAATTTCTCCAATACTTGTGTATTCGATTCCTTTGATGGATTATAGTTAGAAACTTCTTAAACTTCTGTTTTGGATACTTAATTTTGATAAAATTTATATATAGATAGAAGGATGGGATGGCTATTAACTCCCAACTTGACCTTTCATTCACAAATATTTTTATGCATCATTTGGAAGAAAGCCTTTTCACAGAGCTACCTATACTTTTTATTTAAGACATGGGGATGGGTGATACTTTCTTCATCTTTAGGGATAAAGAACATGCCCATTAATTTCTACAGGATATTAATTCTCTCTGCAACATCAAATTTACTATGGAGACTGAAATCTGATGATCACTTCCATTTCTTGTTGTATCTCTGAGAAATGGAAGATTATTTTCATCTGTTTTTTTTTTCAGAAAGAAAAATTGTTAGGTTAGGGGAGCAATTTTTATAGTTTTATCACAAAATAATCAATTAAATCGTTGCAAAA
>SEYY01000267.1:67500-130000 GCA_009176605.1 Armadillidium nasatum
GGTTTCCGGTTTGATAAGCTCGTTTTTGAGTAAATAATAATAATGTCTGAAGGATATGAACTGAAATACTATAAATTTGTTAAAAAATTTCTTTATTGGATTACAATAAACATCTGTATATATATAAATCCTAGATATTTGTACACTGAACATGAAAATAGAGTAACTGCTATTTTAACGAGTGAAATAATAATAATAATAATAATAATAATAATAATAATAATAATAATAATAATAGCTTAAATTAAAATAAAAAGGCACTTTGCAATATTTAAAATAAATGGCCCAGTTGACCTGGTTTAAAAAAAAAAAAATTGCGAAAAATATAAAACTTTTTTAAACAATTTATGAGTATATAACTGAAAAGTTTATAGTGTGACTAGCATTTTTATATAAATTTAACATTTGTTCCGTCAACTGGATGGACAGGGATGGAATTGTACAAGAGCAAGGCAACGCAATCAATGAACAAGCGTATGTATAATTTCCTTATCAGGCAATCTTAACAAATAAGCCCTAAACTACGAATTAGTCAAAAGCGTACAAATGAAAGCAAACTATTTCCAACATTTTAGTAATTAAAAATAGGTTTTCCACTCTCTTTTAAAATTAAATAGCTACGGCATTACATAAAATTCTTCGCGCGAGAGACCAACACATACAAGGGGTAAATAGCCTCAGCTAACAGCTGCACATATCCTTCACTAAAACTTGCAACATCAATTCATTCTACGTCACAAAATAACTTCACACATTGATTAAAGGGAACAACCCCTTTCACTCTTTAGTTATCATATTCACAATGACACCTTAATAAATTAATAATAATATTAATATTAATAATATATTTTAGACGCATCAAATAACGTGTACTGATCACTTTCCACAGCATAAACACAGTATCGAAATGAAAAATTTGTGCGGTCAAAAAATTCAAATTTATCATCCACCAGCCACACACACAAACATATCAAAATAACTATAATATATTCGATATTATTAAATACAAATACAAATTATTATTATAATTGGATTAAAAATAATATTCTAATTATATATATATATATATATATATATATATATATATATATATATATATATATATATATATATATATATATATATATATATATATATATATATATATATATATATATATATATATATATATATATATATATATATATATATATATATATATATATATATATATATATATATATATATATATAATATATATATATATATATATATGGCATTATACGAGGCTTAAGTTCCTGTAAATCTTGTCTTATCTAATATACATATATATATATATAATATATATATATATATATATATATATATATATATATATATATATATATATATATATATATATATATATAATATATATATATATATATATATATATATATATATATATATATATATATATATATATATATATATATATATATATATATATATATATATATATATTATATATATATATATATATATATATATAATATATTTATATAATAAATATAAAATATATAAAAAAAAAAAAAAAAAAAAAAAAAAAAAAAAAAAAAAAAAAAAAAAAAAAAAAAAAAATTTCAAAAATTTGAAAAATATATATATATATATATATATATATATATATATATATATATATATATATATATATATATATATATATATATATATATATATAATAATATATATATATATATATATATATATATATATAAAGTAATGGGAACAGCAAAAGAATTACTGCTAAATTACCAACTAAACATATATTAAACTGTAAAACTAAACTTATGACTTTAGAAAACATTATTCTTTGTGTTTTCAGGCAAGAGCTTGAGTAAAATTGATTCTCGGTATATAAAATGGTATTAATTCGTTCTAAATCACATCGGTTGGAGCTAATTGTAAAGTTCATAGGTCAGCAGTGCTAAGTTGTTCCTAATTAATAAACGAAAAAACTACAGTGGGGTGGGAAAACTAGTTTAAAAAGGGATTATCAAAATAATTTTGATGTACAAGAAGTAACATAAGGAAATTTCCTTACAAGATTTGAAATTTTAAGCACATCACACTATATTACTTTCTAATGGTCAATACTACTAAAAAAAATACAGTAAACTAACTCTGTATTTCGAGTACATTTAATGCATAAATAAACAAACTCAGTACTTTTTTTTGAGTACTTTTAATAAAACCATTAATTTAAACATACTACTACGAATACTTTTAAAAAGAGGTAAATGTAAAAAGATTACATTATATATTCAAAGAAACTTGGTTGAGAATTATTTTAAATCAACACTATGAAGGAATAAAATCTGAAAATAAACCTCTAGAAAACGTTCATTTACTAAAATCTTTATTTCGTCTAATATATATATATATATATATATATATATTATATATATATATATATATATATATATATATATATATATATAATATATATATATATATATATATATATATATATATATATATATATATATATATATATATATATATATATATATATATATATATATATATATATATATATATATATATATATATATATATATATATATATATATATATATATATATAATATATATATATATATATATATAATATATATATATATATATATATATGAATTTGATGTTCAAGAAAAAGTTTGATCTACAAATACTACTTCCTGAAAATGTTACTCTTGGACAAATTATCAGTTAACTGAATTTTAAATATGGTTATCCTACAAATTTTCTTTAACCCGTCAATAATGAACGAGCAAATCATATAAAAATGCTTTGTTGATTTAAGTTCTAATAGGTCAGGAGGTTTCTAAGAATTAAGATTATCACTGCTTAACAAAAAAATCTTTTATAAATTAAAACCCTATTCATTTTTTTACCAAAGTCAAACAAGGGATTTATACCTACTAAGAAAAAGAAACAATTTACAATATTATGAACTGAATTCATTAAAAAATCAATTTGGCCTTTGAAAAATTTTGTAATTCTCAATTTTTAAGTTTTCTTTCATCAACACAGCTGACAAAATAAGTTCTTCATCATACGAGATGATAATAAATCTCTATTGGTAACATTTGCATAAACTTAAAAAATATTTGAACAAAATGTAAAAGATTAAAAATGTTCAATTTAACATCCAAAAGTCCTTGTATGGGATGGATTTCATATTTATAAATAAAAAAAAAAAAAAACGTTAAAATTTAAAAAGAATTTATACACTGCATTTAGCAACACTAAATATCAGCTGGAAATCTATAAATGGAGAAGAGATTCTAAATATGGCAGCGAATACAAAGGGGTTTTCATCACCTGTCAACTCAAACCATTTTCTATACAGATATACCCTGATTAATTAATCGATAACATTCTTATTAGACGGATTTTTCATTAAGGCAAGTCAAAAAATCTAAAAATTAATATTCGAATCAAGGCGTATTATGATGCATGAAAAATAACGAGGTAAAAGCTTTGGATCTTCCATTAGGAAACAATGACATAGAAGCATTGACAGGCACCTAAAATTAGACAAGTCTGTTAAAAAAAAAAAAAATTGGCACAAATTAATTCCCTGTAAAATATTATTTCCCGTCTGTACAAATCTTTTTTTATAATATATATATATATATATATATATATATATATTATATATATATATATATATATATATATATATATATATATATATATATATATATATATATATATATATATATAATATATATATATTATATATATTATTAAACTATTTTTGCAGTATTGATTAAATCTGTTTTTGGAGTATCAAAGGTAATTTTGAGAAGATTTTTCTTGATTCGAAGTGTCGACAGACGAACATCTGGGTTTTGATGCCAACATTCGTTGAGAAGTCTCTCCAGTGAATGCAAAACCTAAACAAAAGACGAAATTTATATTAATTAAATTCGCAAAATAATACAACATTAAAACATCATTTAAAACTTATATCTATAAACTTACAAAAGAATATAATTATTGTCAATAAATTTGAAATTTAATGTAATTTAAGCTGATACTTAGTTTTATATTATTATAAGGCTCATTCTGTAAATACACTAATTAAATTATTGTATAGAAGATTTAATTATTACAAGATTAAGAAATATATTTAATCAACACTTATCAGTGGTATTTAAGCTGATACTTACTTTTATAACAATATTATAAAACTCATTTTGTAAATACATAAAATCAAATACTGATTGTATAGAAAATGGAGTTTTTACAAGATTTGTGGATTATATTTATCAAATTTATCAGTGGTATATTTGTGAAATCTAATACTGTAACTGTCCAAAAAGTAGACAGTAGTTTTCTCAGATTTTGCACAGTCATTAAATACTTTATAAAGTTCAAAATTTTAAGTTTTCAATGAGCAAGCGATGATAGTACACACACAGTCTACTTAAGAGTAACGCGTACATAAACTATATTGATGAAACATTTTAAGAGTAGCGCGTACATAAACTATAATGATGAAACATTTTAAGAGTAGTGAGTACATAAACTATATTGACGAAACATTCTAAGAGTAGCACATACATAATCTATAATGATGAAATATTCTCTTTCTATAAAAGAGAATGTGTATTTGTTTGTTCAACTTTTGTATAATATGGAAGGAAGGAAAGATACAACTCATGTTCAGATAAACATATATAATATATATATATATATATATATATATATATATATATATATATATATATATATATATATATATATATATATAATATATATATATATATATATATATATATATATATATATATATATTGCGTATTAGAGGAGGGAAACTTTCTGGGTCCGAACCAGCATTAAAATAATAATAAGATTGAAAAAAAAAACTAAATACTTAGGGATCGAAGTATGTTGTATCTAACGGATTTAATTAATTCTTTAAAATTATATAATAATAATAATAATAATAAATAATAATAATAATAATAATAATAATAATAATAATAATAATAATAATAATGATGATGATAATGATAAAAATATGATGATGATGATAACTGTCCAGTTAACATCGCTATTTGAAACATTTTTTCCATTTAATATTTTATAAAATAAAAACTAAAACTACGATGAAAGAACCCACGTACCTTGTCATCCGCCCACCGATTAGGTATCGGAGGGCGTCCACCTTGAAGGGAAACATATCTTCTGACTTCGTCATAAGAAGGTTCCGATTTGAAAATATTCTCATAAGGACGAGAATATTCTTCCGCAATTCCATTACATAAGCACCGCTGGCACGCCTCCCACATTACAAGAGCCAATGCATATATATCAGCTTTTCGGAAAGACTCAAAATTTTCCATATCGATTCTATATATATATATATATATATATATATATATATATATATATATATATATATATATATATATATATATAATATATATATATATATATATATATATATATATATATATATATATATATATATATTTGCCCAATTAACAGATTACAAAAACATTACTAAGAAAATGTCTGACTATTTAAACCCTGCAAAATTTATTTACGTCATGAGGCAAACTTTAGAATTAAATAATGCAATGTTACACTTACGATCCATCCAGCATTTCGGGACTCATATAACGAAGGGTCCCTGATCTGTCGCAAGTGCCCAAATCAATCTCTTCAGTTCCAGGGGTGCGAACCACAGACAGTCCAAAGTCAGAAATACAGCATGTACCATCATTCTGAGAGTGACAAATAAAATAAAAGTGCAATAATTATTTTCTATTAAAAAAAGGAGCTTGATAATTTTAGTAAAAGCTAAAGGAGTATATCAATAACACTATTTTTTCATTACTACTAATATTACTTCTGGTGATAAAATTGTAAGAAATTTTCCTTCTTCAGGTTAAGTCAAAGGTTAAAGTAGAATCTAAACAAAAATTAAACACATTTTCTCAGGTGTATCATAAGCTTTATTAAATGAGCCACAAAGAAGGATATTTTATCAACACAAAAGGGAAATAATTTCATTATGAAACAGATGAAACAGCATGTGATCATGTGTCTAAATGACCCATGAAAGACTTTAATCAATTACAAAATCTGCTAACAAAATCAATATTTTAGTTATAACACTTTAATGTACAAAAATGGGTGAACAAAATCCTAATGTCACAGTTTGATTGCGTAGCGGGTTAAAATGTCTTTCAGTAATACTTTTGCAATTTGTAAAACAAAGACATCATCAAATGTTAATAGGTACACTGTCCTAAGTTCTAAATACTCATGTTAAATTGGTCTCAAAACACCAGGGGTATGGAGTAGGAGAAAAAGAGAGAACTAGTGGAGCTATAGACTAACAGAAATATGAGTTGCAAATACTTTTTCTAGTTCACACTTCCGTTTAAATCTCAATCAACGAGAATTTAAAAAGTGAATAAATAGATTTGCAATTATTCAGTAAGAGCCAGATTACACTAAGGTATAAATGTCTTTAATATCGTTGTTAACTTTGATTTTCAAATTTTAAATCTCTCTCTCCTTCTATCCTTATGTATTTCGCACACTTGGAAGAAAAAAAGTTTTAAAAATCCTAGTACTCACTTTGACAAGAACATTGTTACTATTAAGATCGCGGTGAGCGATGGCAGGTTTTCCTTGCGTTCCCATAATTTCTGTGTGAAGGTGAAGAAGTCCGTTTGCAATAGACAGACATATATTAAACAAATCTGTATGATCAAGAATATGAGTTCTTAGATAGTTGCTCAAAGAGCCATATGGATGATAATGTGTAACCAACCATAACTGGGTAGATGACGCTCGACAAGTTTCATCTGAACCATAAAAGCAAAGGATATTGCTATGTCTCAGAAGGATACTGAAACATTAGAAAAATTTAATAAAGGTTTTACCAATTAATAATATAATAATAATAATAATAATAATAATAATAATAATTATTTAATATAATAATAATAATAATAATAATAATAATAATAATAATAATAATAATAATATTGTAAACATACCTGTATATCTTCGTTTCTCTGGACCAAGAGTCCTTATCTCTAGAGGAAAATATTTTAACTGCAACAATCTCGCCATGCCAAACTCCTTTATATACTTCACTATATCTTCCCTGAAATATATCAAGAACGTTTTAATTATTTTTTAAATATAAAAAAGATATAATATATAAAACTATAGAAAAGATAAACGATTAAAATAAGGGTTACTAAAATAAGAATTAAGAATAAAACTTAAAACATACCTTTCCAATAAGGTCTTCCAGATATATGTTTTTTGCCAAAGTTCTCTGAGAGAAGTGAGGATGTCCAGCACCACTGCCAGATGAAGCAAGCATACTCTAAGGAAAGTGATGATGTTAGAATATATTTTTAATCTAATAAACATCATTCGTATCACAAAAATATAATTTATTCTCAATCTTAGGGTCATTTAAATTTATTTTACATTTAAATAATAATAATAATAATAATAATAATAATAATAATAATAATAATAATAATAATACTTTTGAGGTGCACAGGGACTGACTCCGCACACAAGATGTGTGACTATACTGTGTCTGTGAACTAATAACAGGAAGAGCGTCTAGACAAATGGCATAAAAATTGTGTTGAACGATTTTAGATCTTATGGAAGATGTTCAGTCCCTAAAGAAAAGCAAAAACTTTGTCACTTCGAAAGTAAGGTTTGAACAAAACGTAAGGAGACATAGAAGAGAAATAATAAATATTTCAAGGAAAATTTGAGTCTGAGGGTGATGACCTCGCAACCAAGAAGGCTATATGAACAAAAAATTAAGCAGGACAGAGGTTCCTCTCTTTTCATGAAAAATCCATGTTGTTAGGTTGGTGTATCCTACACGTAATTGGGCTAGAACTATCTGATGGTGGCGACTCATGCATAATGGCGACAAGTATCTAATGAGGGGTTTGAGATCAGAAGCTTGTTGGCATGAAAAACCAAACATCCAATATTTCTGCAAGCATGATAGGATACCCTCCTGAATGCTTGTGCAAAAACGTGTCTCAGGGAGGTGATCCAATAGAATTTCAAGTGTAAGGTATTGACATGGGTTGCTGCATGCTTAACTTCTTAAAAGCTTCTTCGTTCTTCGAAACTCCTACATAAGAAGGGACCAAACAATGTATTGCCTTTCTTTTTCATGTGTAATAAGCAGCTGAACATTTGGAAGGTGAAGGGTGAAAATTGTACAGGGAAAGGTGTCAAGATGGGCACAAGAAGCACGCAGACCCCGCAGCTCAACAGATACTAGGATTTGCAAGAGAACGGAGACTGAAAATATCATAAAAGAGACAAGAAATATGTGCGTTAGTATATATGGAAAGAAGAGAAGGGAAAGTAACTAGGAAAAGGATAGGGAATAAGATAAATAAGCATATAAAAAGTATAATAAAAATGATAGCAATAAGAAATTCAATGATACGATACTAGTAATGAAAATCACTATAAATAATAATAATAATAATAATAATAATGGGGAGAAAAAAAATGTCTGAACCCAATTTCCACAGTAAGGAGACTTTTTTTTCTAGAGAATAATAACAATAATAAAAATAATAACAGGTACCCTCTCTCCTGATGCCAATTTACAGTCGATTCCACATGGATGAGTTAAAGAATTTAATGCAGCAACATTTGGAGATGCTTTATAGAACCATCTTTTAGGCTTGAAAATATACGGTGTCACTACATAGATGATGATGAGTAAGATAAGAAGGATAATAATCAGTGACAGGATATACAATGCGATCTTCAATGCTTCATGCTTCTTATCATAAACTGAATCAGCTGCAAAAAAACAAAAAACAAAACAAAGACTATATATATATATATATATATATATATATATATATATATATAGTATATATATATATATATATATATATATATATATATATATATATATATATATATATATATATATATATATATATATATATATATATATATATATATATATATATATATATATATATATATATATATATATATATATATATATATATATATATATATGATGTACAGAGTTAGGGGACTAGGGTAATTTTTGTAGACGTACACTCTGACTGGGTCTCGGCCAAATTTAGCTGAGTCCAACAATTAGTACCGTGTTTCTAAAACTTTTTACAACTTCTTTTTTGCTAATAATGTAATTCCATACTTGTAGGAATTTAACCAAAAACAATGGGATGTGGTAGCTAATTTTACTGGTACATCAATATTTTTTTTCTATAAACAAACTTATTGTTTGATGTCCTTTCATAATGTACTCCTGTATGTGTAGTACATTACGAAAGGACATCAAACAATAAGTTTGTTTATATTCAGAAAAGATTCAAACAAGAATAATTTAAAAATTAAAAGAAAAAGAATAATTAAAACAAATTAACTAATATTTCTCTGATGACCAAAAATAGAGCAATCAATAAAAATAAGTTTTAGAGCTTTTTTTTTGTAGAGCAATTGTGGCAATTTATTTGAACATAATTTAAAAGGTGAATCATTGCAAAAGAAGAATAATAGAGTCAAACTAATTCAATTTGTTCTTGCCTCTTAAAGACTGCTTGAGGTCGAGGCTTAATAACTAACAAAAGATCTCTAGACTCTTATTTTAATTGCCATATGTTGCAATTTTTCAATATCAATATATTAAATTCAGTGTCTGAATACCTTAAAGATGCATAACAGAAGAATTCTTTGTTGCAGGATCTCTTTTACCATGCAGTGTTATTTCCACTTTTATTGAAATTCAAATGAAATACATCTGTCCAGCACTCAACAAAGTAATTAATACAAGAATTTTAAACGTGAAATGATGAGTTAATAAACCATTTTTAATGTCAGTGATAATGATAAAGAAGTTGATTTTGATTAATATTGGAGTACTGTATATTGCAAATTGTTACTCATTTGACGTAAGCACAGTTCTGAAAAACAAGATTCTTTTGAAATGAAAATTTATTCTTTTCAGTAGCATCTATAACACTGCCATTTATAATTTTGAATTAGAAAAGATAAATTCTCTTGAAATTTCTGATGAAGATCATAGGTACGAGAGTGTTCTTTTGGATGTGCCTTTTAAACTTATTTCTAAGTAAACATTACTTAAGTTGTAATTGAAAGTTAAAGAGTAAGAGCAATTAATAGGGCAAAATTAGTCTTCAAAAAATATTTTTCAATCTATCTGTGCAAGATAATTCATTAGAAATAAGAAAGAAAACAGTTTATATTTAAAAAAAAAAAAAAAAAAATTCATTGGATCATCATATTTTGACATTCTTGCATTGTAGTATATATTTAGGTCCAAATATATATATATTTTTTTTATTAATAACGACTAATGACAACATGTTTCAACGTTTAAGAAGTTTACTTTTCTACAGATGAGAACTCCAACAGTAGGCGAAACCTGGTTTTGTTAGCGACGAAGGATTATACATTGATAATTAAAAACCAATCAAAAATTAATATGATCTTGATCAAGCGTTAGTTTTGTAAGGATACAATAGAATTCTTATGTCTCAAATATTTTACGAGTATGATGTGTTCCTCTACTTTACTTTCAATATATTTTAACATTAACATCGGAATTAACTATTGGTAAAAATATAATACATGGATTATTGTTAAACTATGTATTTGAATTCTTTCCATGCATGGTTACATGAGGGATTCATTTAGAGGACATCTTGTGAAAATGACGAAATTTGTTTTATTAACTGAAAAATATAAACCATAGGTCTCTGATCACTTTACTGGTGAATATAAAGCTTCATAAATGTTTAAACAGAAACCTTAAGATTGGGATCAGAAATCAAATTATACAATCAATTTAATAGAACAAGAAAATATTGTTTCAGTAGAGGTCATTCCATATGTATGAAGAAAAAAAAAAGGACTGGGGATGCTACTTTGAGTGACTCCCCTTCTGTTTCATCAGTCTCTCATGTAATTTGAAGTATTTTTCTTTTTTTATTTAGCTAATTTTCAATTTGGTTAGGAGAAAAATTAATTTTAATTAATTCAAATATATAACATGCTAGATTATTTACTTTATTACTATTATTATTATACAAAATAATTCATCAAATTTTTTGTGCAATTTGAACTGCAATAATTCGGACGAACTTGAATTTGGACTAATCCAACATAAAATCTAGACTTGGCCTAAATTCAGCCCTAAAATCTAGACTCAGTACATCACTAATAAAATATATATATATATATATATATATATATATATATATATATATATATATATATATATATATATATATATATATATATATATATATATATATATATATATATATTACTAAATCATTATCTCTGAAACTATTAAATAGGATCCATAAAAACCTAAAGAAAAGAGCTCATTTATATTTGCTGTTTCTTTTTTTTAATACTAACCTGAAGGACTGGGTAAAATGGGATAAGTTTCATTGTTACAAAAATTTCCTTCACAACATTTTATACCAAGAGCATCAACCTGTATATATATATATATATATATATATATATATATATATATATATATATATATATATATATATATATATATATATATATATATATATATATATATATATATATATATATATATATATAATGCACAATTCTCTATAGACAAAAGAAATTTTTAGTTATTTTTAAGAATTACCTGCATATGAAAAGAAGATAAACATATAAAGCCAATTTGTTCAACATTTGCAATACACCCTCGAGAATATGTTTCTGTTCCTGTTGAATCTCTTCGTCGAGCTTGAAAGCACTACATATATATATATATATATATATATATATATATATATATATATATATATATATATATATATATATATATATATATATATATATATATATATATATATATATATATATATATATATATATATATATGGTAAATTTAATATATTTTATTACAACTGGATTGCAATAGCTTGTGAACTTAGATTTTAACTTAGATTTTGATATTAACTCTAGTGTAAAGTTTGAACTCAAACTCAGACTTAGGACCCTAAAAGTTAGATGCAATGCATCACATATATATATATATATATATATATATATATATATATATATATATATATATATATATATATATATATATATATATATATATATATATATATATATATATATATATATATTTATATATATATATTACCTGAGCTGCATCATAACAAAACTCAGAATTGTTGCAATAAAAATCATCACATTTATAGCAAGTGAAATTATTTTTTTCCCCTATACCATTGGCGGTTTCATGCTGATACATCTTTGAAACGTTTGTAACATTTTTCTGACTCAGAAGTTTTGAGACAATATTATCCCAGTGCTCATTTCCAACTGACAGCTGATGAGATAAAAAAAAAAAAATTTATCAAACATTTGGCTGATATTTATAAAAAAGGGCAATTAATAATACAGGCAATTTTAATTCCTCTGTATCTTAGGTTTGGGCATTTTCAGAGGACTGTACTTACAATGTATTTCTCAATGTGGTAAATTAATAAAAAGAAGAGAGAGAGGTATCAATGCCTAATAAAAGCACAGAATAAGGAATAGAGTAGCCCGAATGAATATATTTTCTTTTATTGTTAATGATATTATAAGCTTCATCCTTTAAGCACAAGATTATATGCAATAAAACCAGATAAAATACTAAACTATGATGGGAGGATGAAAATCTACAAGCAATTCCCCATATATTTTTATTTAACTAAAAATAACTTTAAAGTCTCATTAAAGATAATAATAATAATATTAATAAAATAATGATAATAATAAATAATTTTTTTACTTCGAAGTCACAAAGAAGTTTTTTTAGTTGGTCAGTATATATAACATTTAAATGAAAAAAATTTAATAAACAAATAAATAGTGGAAAATTTAACATTTTGTTATATATATATATATATATATATATATATATATATATATATATATATATATATATATATATATATATATATATATATATATATATATATATATATATATATCCAAACTTCCCTCTTTCGGAATCTATCCTTCTCTCTGTGACCTCCTCTCTAATTTCCTTTCCGGTCGTTCTATAGCAGCTGTTGTAGACGGTCACCGTTCTTCCTATAAATCTATAAATAGTGGTGTTCCTCAAGGATCTGTCTTTTCTCCAACACTTTTTCTAATTTTCATCAACTGATTCTCTATTACTTTGTCTCCTATACACTCCTATGCAGATGACTCCACCCTTCATTACTCCATTCAATTTGAAAGACGTCCCTCCCAACAGCAGTTGATAGATTCAAGAAGGATGGCCTTGGAGCAACTGACCTTCGATCTTTCTCGTATTTCTAATTGGGGCAGAGAAAACATGGTCATTTTCAATGCCTCAAAAACTCAATTCCTCCATCTTTCTACTCAACACAATCTTCCACACAACTATGATATCTTCTTCGAAAACACTCAACTCAAAGCTTCATCTGTCCTCAATATTCTAGGTGTTTCTTTTTCTCATGATCTTTCTTGGAAAGATCATATTTCTCTCTCTAAACAAGCTTCTAAGAGGTTGGGGGTTCTGAGGCGCCTTCGTGGTTTTTTTACGCCACCCCAGTTGCTTGCTCTGTATAGGGGTGTTGTTCACCCTTGTATGGAGAACGCCTCTCACATCTGGGTTGGTTCCACACATACAACTCTTCTCGCAAAGGTGGAGTCTAGGGCTTTTCATCTCATCAATTCTCCTGCTCTTACTAACTCTCACCAGTCTCTTTCTTCCCATCGAATTGTTGCATCACTTTCTCTATACTATCGCTATTACAACGGACATTGCTCTTCTGAACTCTCACGTCGCATACCTCCTCCATTGTGAAGAGCTCATGCGATACAACTTTCTACACAGTCTCATCCTTTCTCTGTCCAACTCTCCGACCCCAGACTTAACCTCTATGCTCACTCATACATGTACTCTACTGGTAAAGTCTGAAACACACTCCCTTTATCTGCTTTCCCAACTTCCTTTGACTTGCATACTTTTAAAGGCCGTGTATCGGGTCACGTTGGCCATTAGCGACCAGATTCCAAATGTTCCCCAACTCTGGTGGAATTTAGTATTCCTCCAGCCTTTGCCCACCAGAGGAGACATATATATACTGATATATATATATATATATATATATATATATATATATATATATATATATATATATATATATATATATATATATATATATATATATATATATATATATATATATATATATATATATGCCAATTCTAACTTGCTTCTTCCTCTTTCCCTATAGTATCTTTCAATGACAATGTTAAAGCTGAATTTTTTACTTGTACCTTTGCATCTAATATCACCTTAAAAGATTCTAGAACAATTCCTCTTTCTCCAACCACTACTAACACTGTAATTTCTTCTAAAGACATTATTTCTGTTCTCTCTAAGATTAAAACTAAGAAAACAAATGTTTCAGATCATTCCCCTCCAATGGTTTTCAAAACTTGTTTCTAAGCTGGCACCATATTCTGGTAAACTACTTTTTCTTTGTCTTTCCATTTCAACCTTCTCTTCCTGATGGAATGTGTAGTCATTCAGCCTGTCTTGAAAAAGGGGAACCTCTCAATCAGCAAAATATGAGTATGTCCCTATTCGTTTGATCTCTATTTTTTCTGAAGTTTTCAAATTTTTCTTAACTCAAAGATTTTGAAATGTTCATTTCAAATTTAATCTTAGATTATCAGTATGACATTTACAAAGAATGCTCCACTGGTGGTCTTCTTTCCTTTCTCTATGATTCTTAATTCTCTGCTCTTCAAAATTTTGGAGAATCTTTTGCTGTAGTCCTAAATGTATTGAAAGTATTCAACAGAGTGTCGCACAAGGTTTTAATTTATAAAGGTATATATATATATATATATATATATATATATATATATATATATATATATATATATATATATATATATATATATATATATATATATATATATATATACTTACTGCTGAACCATTTGGATGTATTTTAACCTCAGTAATAACTCTTCCAGTAAGGAAACCATTACCATCATTTTTCTCTTCTGATGACAATAATGGAGCATTAATTTCCGAATGATTTCCACCACCTCCCTTATCTTCTGTATGATTTGGCTTTTCTGCCATTTTATACAAATCATTACTTCTTGTACTTGAAAAATTTTTTGAATCTGTGTAAAAAAAAAAAAATAAATAAATAAATTAAATTAAATTCTAAAACAAAAATAGGAATACTTATTAGGCCTAATCAATAAAATAAAATTATTAATCTCAATACTTTCTTGGGTTGAAACTTTATTTTACTTTGCATAAACTCTATATTAATTACAATAAATATCATAACTCTGTATTATAATTGATAAATTTAGAAAATTAGTTAATTTAAAAAAAATATTTACTGCTATATTATTTTTAAATTAAGGAAATAAAAATTTCAAATAGTCAGAAGTCATTTGACACAATTTTATCAATAAACATTAATTCAAGTTATTTAACTAAAATTTATGAATATATATATATATATATATATATATATATATATATATATATATATATATATATATATATATATATATATATATATATATATATAATTTATTTTAATTAACAGGTTCTATCAAATTTTCTTCAATTTAAAGCCTATTTGTTTATTGTGTGTTTGTAGTTTAAAAAAATATTAATTTCCTACAATGAATTAAATAATTACCATTTTTAGTTTCAATAGAATAAAAATAGGTAAAATCTTACTGAAGGGGGCCTGAATTTTTTTATATATAAATTTTTGGATCAACAGATCAACCTATGACTAAGCCTAACGGCAGTTTTTTGTAGTGGGTGATGGTTCATTGAGTATTGCATGTGTAATGGGGTTCAGTTTTACTTTTATCTATGCATGACTATGCATGAATGAACTGATAACTAGGATAGGATAGACCTAGTCTTTCATGCATGTATTAGTATTGTTATTGTTATTATTTGTTTGGACTGGGACAGTCTCGATAGGCCCTTGTGGCTGGTCTACTTTACCTGGCTTGGAACTAAATCATGCTTAGAAATCCATTTCCTATCTATATTTCTTGATATGAATGAATTCCTACTACCTGTGTTCTATTTATTTATCAATAAACATATAGGTTATTATTGCCAAAATAGAAAGGATTTTCTATCCAATTTTGACATACCACATTTAGTCCCCAAAACAAGTTTGGCTGTATTTAAATTTTAATACAGGCTTGCCTGTGCCCAGTTCAAAAATAATCTTAATTAGTCAATACTTACTTAAGGCTTCATCTTCTTTAACAAACAAGTAAATCCATAAAATAATATAGCATATACAAAGTCTAGTATGCATTTTTATTACTAACTAATTTTGGGAATATATCGTTTTGTGGTTCAATTAATGAAAATATCCTGTTGAGTAAAAAAAGAAAAAAAATTCTGTGAACAGCTGTATTATGAACAACGACCCAATCAATGCAAGTTTATTCAACAATCCTTGAATTATACTGCTAACTTTACTTTAATGAAAATTAAAAATACTGGTTGATTTGAGGTTGAATAACAACAAAGATTATTACATACAGTATGTACTAAAAGAGCATTTAAAACTGCATTAATTTCACATCTTCGTATTCACCATTTATAAAACAAGTCACAGAATGTAATATTTAACAGTTGTAAAAACAATCACAAATTTTTAGTAATTTTCCATTTAATGGTGACATTTATGATTGAATTTTCTACCGCCCGCTAAATAAAACTGCATAATAGTAGGAATGAAAAAAAAGGGAAAATTTGATATTACCAAGTTTTTTTTATAAAAATGTTTCTTCTTATTTGGACAAAAAAATTAATAAATGTTTTATGCAAATGGCTTAAACTATAAAAACTATTCATATTCTTTCACTTTTTTATCTAGTGTATATTTTGTCTCTAATTTAAGTTGCTTTTTTTTATATTGGAGAAATTATATTAAATTATCCTTCATACGGTTTTATAAAAAATTTTTTTTATATCGATGTGGCACTTAACAGTTTGGCACCTAAATAAGCTGCTGGTTTTCAAATTCACTTTCAAATATTCGTCTACGCATTTAGATGTATGAACAAAATATGCTTCTTTTTACTTTGTTTGTACGTTATAGACTTCAAAGGTTAAAAATCAGGTATGAGGTAATTTCTATCTTCACATCTTTCTTACTATGCCCCTTCAATTGATTTTTCTACTCAAAATATACCTCTAATAAGTTCTAATTGTCAATAGATAGTTCAGAGCTTGTCAAAGAAAACAATCCTTTGGATTGGTAAGTCCAAGATTATTATTTATTTTTCTTTCAGATCAAAAACGTAATGAATAGCATTATTCAGCTGTAAGATTTTATAAAACTTTACTAAAATTTTTCAAATTTAGTTCAATAAGGAATAGTATAAAAACTCTGGATGGTAAATTTTGATATATATATATATATATATATATATATATATATATATATATATATATATATATATATATATATATATATATATATATATATATATATATATATATATATCTTCATTTTTCCATCTATTATTTTTCTTTTAAATATAATTATATATGTTTCATTTACCATCCTATTTATCAATTTCACTGTCCATTTTAGAAATGGTTTCCTCGCTAATTTTATTTAGCTCAGTTGGTGACATTTTTATATTAGACCATCTGATTCCAGGCATGCTGTAACCTCTTTTTGCAACAAGAGAGTGGTTTAGAATGTCTTAAAAATGTGATATTATTTTCAAAGTTCAAACCAGGGAGTTATAAATTCTTTTCCTTAGCTTTCTAACTTTTAATTAATTACACTGAAATTTCATCTAACGTCCTTGATTATATGCTATAATTCAGAGCTTCCAATAAAAATATTTTTTTGGAACTACTATTGGAAATTAATCCTTTTACTTAACTGCTTGATTTATATTGGTGAATTTTATACTGTATACTATACTTTTTAAAAATATCCGGTAAACTAAGAAAAATCTTTAGAATGGCAACCCTTAATATTTTGAATTTTATTGTTTTGACTCCACGTTTACTATTTTAAAACAAGGACCTAAAATTTTGTGCAGGGTTTGAGGGTTCTTACTATTTGGGTAGAAAGGAGCTAAGTAATGTTATCTTGGCTAAATTTCCGTTTTATAAGAATATCACATTAATAGCTTTCATTAAAAGCTTTTATCCAAGTATAATTATCTTCGAAACAGTAAATCCCCTAGTTCCCCTTTATTTTAAATATTTGAAGAACATTTTAGATGGTGAGTTATTATATTGTATTATTTTTTTATTAATTGCATTTAATTTTAGGCTATATCTTTCTAGATTAGGATTATTAGGAGAGCAGTCACAGTACTGCCTTCAAGGATTTCTAAGCCTCAGAGAATCCGCAAGGTTTAAGATTACTCCTTTATATCTAATTCCCTGAGGAAACAATGTACGTCTGCACCATAGAATGAATCAGATCAATTAAAATGCGTACATAATTCCTGGCCGTTACAAAGTTGTGCATGAAGATAATGGGGCCTGCAGAATACCCTATAGTTGCCCAAACCATGATAGAACTTCGACCTTGCTTTGATCGTAGCATATATAAGGAAGGAGCAAGATTATGTTCTCTAAACGCAATTTAAACTTGGCAAGAAGTTGGGAACAGTACGAAGTTGACTTATTTGATCAACGAATATCTCCTACTGGCATTCACGTCGTTTACGAAAAGTTAAGAGAACATTTAAAATGTAAAAATTATTTTACATGAGAATCAAACTGGTCAGTAGCATCTTTAGTTTATAATAGATCGGCATAAGATATCTCAGAAACACGTTTTGTGAAGAATATAACTTATTGTAACTCTTAATGCAACTTAATCCACATTCCTTTGAAAACTATTAAAATTAGTAAATGCATTAATACGATTTGGAATTAATATTTACTATATTATATATATATATATATATATATATATATATATATATATATATATATATATATATATATATATATATATATATATATATATATAAAATCTTCCTTTCTCCTCTTATTCACTCTGATGGTTCTGCCGCTAACTCTACAACTGAAAAGTCTAATCTCTTCGGCCTCCTGTTCTCTAATTCAACTCTGGATGACTCCGGCAATCCTCCTCTCAGATGTCCCATACCTTTACCTGTGGTTACATTTAATCAGGTGAATGGGCTTCTGAAATCTATGAACGTTAGGAAGGCAAGCGACCTGGATGGCATTCCCTCCGTTTTAAGGAAGTATGCTTCTAAGCTGGTTCCGTCCCTTGTTCAACTTTTCTCTCTATGACTCAATACTAGTACTTTTCCTCAGTTTTGAAAGCGCGTATTAGTCCAATCTATTCCGAAAAAAGGTTGCCGCTCTGATCCTTCTAACTATCGCCCTAAGCTCTCACTTGTACTGCCTAAGATCTTTGAAACCCTTCTCAACTCTCATTTCTTGATCATCTGGAACCCCATTCCGTTCTCTTTATCAGTATAATTTTCGACGTTCGAGGTCTACTGGTGATACACCTTCCTATCTCACAGATTTATGGTCTTCTGCCCTTTGGGACCATGGGGAGACGTGTTTGGCGCTTGTCATATCTAGGTCATTTGAGCCGGTATGGTATGCGTCACTGCTTTCCAAGATCCTATCTTTTGGGTTTCCTCCTCCTCTTTGCTTACTTACGTAGTTTTCTTTCTAATCTTCCCATTTCCTATCAACAACGGTGTTCTCAAGGTTCTGTCTTTTCTCCTACTCTATTTCTACTTTTCATTAATAATCTCAGCTGCTCATTTAACCCTATCCATTCAAATGCCAATGACTCGACCCTCCTTTCTTCTACTCATTTCAAATGTGCTCCTTATTTTGCATCTAGATATGCCTCTCGTCTTCATCTTTCCGATTCCATTCTTGCTGATCTGAACTGAACTTCCCAGTAGGGTAGTCTCAACCTTGTGAAATTTAACTCTTTAAAAACTCAACTTCTTGAAATCCCCCCCCCCCCTTCAAATACACCTACTGCCTTTTCTAATTCTTTCGATGGTTCTCTCCTGTTGACATTATAAACATCCTTGGCCTTAACATAAACAAAAAAAATAAAAAGTCTTAGAGACCTCAGAATACAATGGTTGCTAGGGCTGCTTCAAAGAAGCTGCGAGTTCTATTTAGTCTGCGAGAATTTTTTAAATTCTTCGCAATTACTTCAATTATACAACGGCCTTATCCGTCCTTTTATAGAGTACTGCTCTAATATCTGGGGTGGCTCAGGTTTCGCCCGCCTTTTGGATAGGGTTGAATCAAAGACTAAAAGGCCCACGGTATAAATTGTTTCGCTATTTCTAATTCACTTGATACGTTATCTTTGCAATGTGACGTTGGTGCCTAGTTTCTTTTCTATAGATACTAAAGCGGCAAATGCTCAAGGGAACTGTCCACTCGTATACCTCCGCTTTTACGACGAGCTTGTAGCACAAACGTTATTTTGTCTGCACACAGAAACTTTGTGAGGACATAGGCAACTCCAGGCTTGTCAGCTGTGGGGCCTCCTTCCTTCCTGCCAACTGTGTCTTGTGGAATTCTCCCCCATTTTCTGTTTCCTGGCGAATTTAATTTCAATTACTTTAAACCCAACGTTTGTGCTCACTTACGAAATTTGCGTTAGGTTGGACATGTAGGGTTTTTCTTATTCTTTAATTTCTATAACACCCCCTCCTTGAATAGGGATCTGCCCGTGAGCAGTGGTGATGTGTAATAAATATATATATATATATATATAATATATATATATATATATATATATATATATATATATATATATATATATATATATATATATATATATATATATATATATATATATATATATATATATATATATATATATATATATATATATATATATATATATATATATATATATATATATATATGAAAAGACATTGCATTCACATCCGCGGATATTAAAAACCTGACATCCGATACATTACTATATATATATATATATATATATATATATATATATATATATATATATATATATATATATATATATATATATATATATATATATATATATATATATAATATATATATATATATATATATATATATATTTTTTTTTTTTTTTTTTTTAAAAAAATTTTTAATAAATATAAATAAGTTAAACAAAACTAGAGAAAATTTTGAAAATTAGCTAAAGTTTTCATTAAATACGTTCCATAAGGAAACAGTACAATCAGATGATCCAGCAGCAAGAAGATATCCAGGATCAAAAGTTTCGACAGTGTATTGAGAAAAATCGAGACACTCAATAGATTTTTTATGGTAACTTAACACAGCAAGGGGTTTATGCTTTTTCCAACTGAATAATCTTATTCTATAATCCCAACCGCCAAGTGCGTAGATTTTTCCATCTGGTCTACTCTTAACGCAACCCACGCCAGGGTTTGTTAAATTAAATTCCTTATCAAGGACGATAGTGGAATTTACTTCATCAAGAAAAAAACTGAAGACTTTCTCCGATGCGGTGCCACAAATAATCTTTTTATTTATGGAATCGTATTCTAAAGAAATGGGATTGTCATGACACTCGGTGGAACTTAAAATTTTACAATTGGGCCAATCCCAGAGTAAGAGTGATCCATTTTCATAACATACTAAAACATACAATCTTTTTCCACATTCAACCCACTTGCATTGCATAACACTACCATAACCTTTTTCATTCTCAGGCCCAAGATGACATATCTTAATAGAGGAACTTAGTTCCCAAATACTAACAAATTCTTGATGTGGGCCTGGAACACACAATAGTTGCTGATTACCAAGGTCTGTAATATCGCATCGACTAAACCCTAAATAATCCTCAACAGGAATCTTTGTCTTCAATCTAGCTGTGTTATCATAAAGGTCCCAAAGTGATACACATTCATTACGGCCACTTGTACATAATACAGAAAATTTTAAGAATTTTAACCAAGTAACTGATGATGAATGAGCTTCCCAGTTATAGCAAACATTCTTACTCTGAAAAATATATATATATATATATATATATATATATATATATATATATATATATATATATATATATATATATATATATATATATATATATATATATATATATATATATATATATATATATATATATATATATATATTAGGAAGAAAAAGATTTCTCCTCCTCCGGGGTTAAACCACCGCATGTTGCAACTGAGAACATACTCGACGTTCTCCCTCTTGAGCTTTCTCCAAACTCAAAATGTTTAATTCAAGAACATCGTCAAACCAACGAACTACCATCAAGGTATTATTACCAAGTTTTCACCTGTCCTTCCCTCGTACTTAAGGGTGGAAACTTGGTGATAATACCTTGATGGGAGTTTCTTCGCTTGACGTTGTTCTTGAATCGAAGTTTTTAGGTTCGAGGATAGTTCGGTGGTAGAGAGTCAAGTATGTTGTTCTCGGTCGCAACATGCGGTGATTCGACCGGAGGAAGAGAGCTTTCTTTGTTTTCCCGTAATTGTTCTATATTTTTCAATTTACTTATTGCAGTGTTAAAATAATTTAAAATCTAAAGAATGAGGGAAGGACAGGGTGAAAACCTGGTGATAATGCATTGATTGGAGCTCGTTGACTTAACGTGTTCTTGAATCTTATTAAAGAGCTCTTCACTCTTTTTATCTATATATATATATATATATATATATATATATATATATATATATATATATATATATATATATATATATATATATATATATATATATATATATATATATATATATATATATATATATATATATATATATATATTATATAATATATATATATATATATATATAGGGATGGAGCGATACCAAAATTTTTACCAATATACGATACCTAATATACCGATACTTTATCCATTCATATATCAAAATTTTTACCGATACTGATACCTGAATATACCTATATATACCTATATATATATATATATATATATATATATAATATATATATATATATATATATATATATATATATATATATATATATATATATATATATATATATATATATATATATATATATATATATATATTATTATTTTTTTTTTTTTTTTTTGAGCCAACATTTATAGATCTTAGAGCCTCAGGTAAAAAAGTGTTCATGTTTCTAGACAATACATATTAATACCTAAAAATATTTCACAGATGAGAATTTTTGTTTCAGTATTAGCTTTAAGTTTAATAGATTAAGTTTCCAATTAACAAAACTAAATCACGAATATCACAAAGAAATTTAAAAACTACTCACCAAAATTTGTGGCCTTTAAAAGTCGAGTCAATCATACTATATCTGGATCATCCAAATATTGATGGAAGTTTTTATTGAAGGTTGAAACAGGGAGTTACTATCAACAATATCTTGTGGTAAACCACTCCAAAAATTAATCATTACATTGCTGAAAAAATACTTATGGAATATTGAATGCTTCTTTTTTTTTTAACCTTTTTATTATGCCCCCTGATGAGCTTACTGTGGTTTAATAAAAAGAACTTACTCATCTACATTGTCAAGCGGACAAAATCATCTGAAAACCCGAATCATTTCCTCTTTCAGTTATCTTCTTTCTCCAAAAAATATTCCCAGTTCTTTTAGCCTACCCTTGTAACTTTGTTTTCAAATCCAAAAACCATTCTTGCTACTCTATGATGTACTACATCCAGCATATTAATGGTTCTTTTTAGAAAAGGAGCCCAATATGCACACAGAACTAACTCAATTGATGGTCTAACAAAAAAAAAATTAAGAGCTTACTAATTACCTCCTTATCTTTTATTAATGCTTCTAATCCTGTTCTGACATTTTCAAATTACTACTGGTAATTACACCCAAATCTTTTTCTTCATTACAGATAGGCATATTACAGATTCAAGCCATTCCCCATACGTTTGGTAACTGATATTCTTATTAGAATAGCCTACTTGGAAAACTTTATACTTTTTTAATAAAACCCTTTTGCTAGATTTCAGTCCAACTAAAGAGTTTATTTAAATCAGACTGAACTATTTTTATCAGAATAGGACAGTTTAGTGTCATCAGCAAATGTAAAAACTAAACACTTTATTCCATTATCTAAATCATTAATATAAATTAGGAATATAAGAGGCTTCAGCACTAGAACCTATTATTTAATACTACACATAGCCTTCTGTTCTTCAACCACTTCTGTATCCAACTGTGTATAACCTTCCTTAAACTATAATGAAATAGCTTGTGAATAAGCCTATTATGGAGTACCTTATCAAGTTTTGCTCAAAGAATGATATACAAAAAAACTGGTTCCCTTTGTTGATGCTATCAATAATATAGTCCATAATGCAGTGGACATTGTTGCCTCATCAATTGCCTAACAAAAAATTTTCAGGTATGGAGTCAATAAATAATAAGCTAGTCTGATCAGTACTAAAAAAGTATACTAATTAATATCAGGAAAACTGAAATCACCCATTATAATATACAGTATGTACTTCCTTAACAGTGCATGCTGCCATAATCTCATTCATCACTGTGACATCCAGTTCTTGGTAGTAAGATCTGTAAAAGGCTCCTGTTCTCTATAGTTCACTACCCATAACAATATCAACCCATAGAGATTCAACTTCCGGAACAGTTTAAAATTTTGGTCTCTGAGCAGATTGAATTGTTTCTAATATAAAGAGTGACATCTTCACCTTTCTTACCAATCCACTGGTACAAATAAAGGGAATAACCCTTAACTTCAAATTCCTGTAATGAATGGCAAATTAGAATTGAGTAGCTTATATTCACCCTATATAATATTCAATAGGTGATGATCCATTATAAATTTCCTATGGCTATGGTACGTAACTTAAAATTGTCTGAGTATTATTTATAAGCTAGAAATGTAGTAACCAAATGTTTGGGAAAATAAACCATTAAACTGTTTAGAGAATAAGGAGGTTAATCGCAATCTCTGTCAGCTGTCAGACTGTAAATTGAATAGTGTACACAGATTTCAGTTTCTTATTTAAGGGAAGACAAGATATATAAATAATATAAGTTTTTAAAAATAATATAAATATAATTTTTATTTTCTGATTAGGAACTTTTAAGTCGTGTAATGTCTGTACTCTGCACTGCAGAAGTGGCTAGATTTTTGCTATATGAAAATCGTAAAATTTCTATTACTTTCTCTTTCTTTCATGTTGCTTGCTTTGATAAGTAATTTAAGTATAAAAGGCTGATACTGAGTAGTATATATTTAATCTTAAAATAATAATTATTATTTAAAGAAAGGCAATATTCACCTACAGTAGTTGATGTTGGTGATAAACATAGCACCACACAATAAGAACTAGTCCATTTTTGGGTGTCATTTCACTGAGCCATTTGAGATTTATAACAATTGCAAATACTCTTAAGGCAAAAAAAGAGAAGTGCTGAAGTAAATTCAATTGAGTCTCTTTATTCGTTGGTCAAAACTTTATTGATCTAACATATTCTAGAGGCACTTCAGTGCAGAGGTACAAGTCTACAAATCTGTGGGTTTGAAATTAAGACTTATGAGGCAAGGTTGAAGGAAATTAACTATTTCAGTGGAAATAAGTTTCATAGAGGGGAAATGAATCAAATTTATAAAACATATTAAACCCTTCAAATTGAGAAGAATAAGTTCTTCAAATTAGGCTATATCATGTTAGATTGAGAAAATACTTTAATCAATTTCTGGAATAGAATAACTCAGAAAGTGATACACAATAGTTCACTCACGATATGTAAAAGAAAATTAGATCAATAAATGAATATTTGGCAATTTACCTGTAAATTAAATTCACAGATATTCATAATACTGTTCAAAACTGGAAATATGTTGGGCGTTGATAATGATAAAGTGATAAAATGATTTTAATATTAAGTTTGCATTAATATTTTTATCATAAGTCCTCTTTAAGACCAATGAATGTTATTCCAATAAAATAAATTTTTCAAACTTACAAAACTCAAGATTGCTGCAATAACAATTTCAAATAACAAATAAACTACAAAGTTGGATGAGAGATAGTGGTTTCTTTATTAAATGTACATAAAAAAAACTTGCTTTTCTATTATATATATATATATATATATATATATATATATATATATATATATATATATATATATATATATATATATATATATATATATATATATATATATATATATATATATATATATAATTTTCTTAACAAAAGGTTATTATTATTATTATTATTATTATTATTATTATTATTATATGATGATGAAAATAAAAAAAAAAAGTAAAAAAAAAAAAAAAAAAAAAAAAAAAAAAAAAAAAAAAAAAAAAATTGCAAAATAAAATAAAAAATTAAAATAAAATTTTTTTTTTTTTTTTTAAAAAAATTATAATATATAATAAATAAAATATATATATATATATATATATATATATATATATATATATATATATATATATATAATATATATATATATATATATATATATATACCTTTTTTTTTTTTTTTTTTTTTTTTTTACCTTCTCACCCCCTGACCACCCCATGTTGAGGCGGCCACACTTCGCTAATGAAGCTTCCTGCCGCAGTCGGTCTCGTCCAGAGATCCTTCAAAGAAGTGATGCCCCAGAAGAGTTTTGGGGCGAGAGTTGGAAGGACAGCGTAATAGAAAGTGTTTCACGGTCTCCGGGGCCATTCCGCATCTAGTACAGGTGGGAGATGCTGCCTGGTTTATTTTGAATTCGTGTTTGTAATGTTGTAGGTTTGGGTGGTGCCCGCATCTCAATCTTGCAAGTGAGGTTTGTAAGTGTCTTGGGAGGTTGTTGAAGTCGGGGTTTATTTCGGGGGGGGGGGTCTGTTAAGGATGTTGTTTGGAGGTCTGTTGATCATGTATGAATGTGTTAGTTGAGTGTGTATATGTTTGGTTGTTGTGGTATTGGGGGAGGAGGGGGGATGTGATTTAGGATCTGTTTGTAAAAGGCGCCGGTGGACGATGGAGGCTGTGTTAGTCTTTGTGGGGTAGGTTGGAGGAGAGTATTAGTGACATGGGTGTGTGGGTAGGCGTGTTTTTGCGTAAAATTGGGTGCCTATCATTTCGAGGTGATTCCTTATGGGTAGTATCTTGGTTTCGTTGTGTAGGTGTTGTTGAGGGGTTGTGCGTGTGCAGCCGGTGATGGTGCGAAGGGCTTTATTTTGCGTTATTTGGAGTGTCGTTAAGTTTTTGTCGGAGAGCAGAGGGTGCCAGACAGGGGAGGCGTAGTTAATGGTGGGGCGTATAAATTGTTTGTAGATTGCAATTGAGGTTTGTATGTTGTTGTTTATGTCTGTGTTGGCAACTGTTTTGAGGATGTTGAGTTTTCTGTTTGCGGCTGAGGTGGTATTTTGAATGTGCTTGGAGAAAGTGAGGCGAGTGTCAAATGTTAGGCCAAGGATCTTAGGGGTTTTGTTGAAGGGTATGGGGGTGTTGTTTAGTAGGACTTGTGGGTGGGTGTTGGATATGTGTTTGTCTGTTGTTATGAGGGTTATGGAGGATTTGTTTGGGGATGCTGTCATCCTGTTTTCGACTAGCCAAGTTTGGAGTTGAGTTAGGTAGTCTTGAGTGAGTGATGTTGCGGTGGTGAGGTCTTTGTGAGTGGTGGCTATAGTTATGTCGTCGGCGTATGAGGTGATGTGGGTGAAAGTTGTTTGTGGTTGTGGGAGGTCTGCTGTGTAAAGGTTAAATAGAGTGGGGGAGAGTATGGCTCCTTGGGGAACTCCGTTCTTTATGTTGATGGTACGTGATTTATGGCCGTTTTGTTGTATTTGGGCGGTTCTTCCTGATAGGAAGTTGGATAGCCATTTCTTAGTATCTGTTGGGATGTTGGATTGGAGGATTTTATGGATAAGATTATGTCTCGGGACAGTATCGAAGGCTTTGTTTATGTCAATTGCTATTAATATAGTTTTGTGATATGGCTTATGGTTTAGTCCGTTTAATATAGGTTGGATGATGTTGGTAAGTGCAGTGGTGGTGGAGTGGTTGGGTTTGAACCCGTGTTGGAAGTTTTGTTGTGGGATGAATTGGAGGATAGAATTTAGGATTAGTTTTTCAAGAAGTTTTGAGATGGTGGATAATAGGGAGATTGGGCGGTAAGAGGAGGGGTTTGAAGGGTCTTTGCCAGGTTTTAGTTTAGGGATGATTAAATGCTTTTTTCCATTGTGGTGGGATATAGTTGTTGAGTTGGATGGATTTGTTGAAGATGGAGGTTATGTATGTGATTGTGTGGATGGATAGGTGTTTTAGGTGAATATTTGATATGTTGTCTGGTCCTGTTGCTGGAGAGTTTTTGATAGTTTTAATGGTGTTTTGTGTGTTTGTGGGTGTGATGGCGTTTAAGTTGTTTTGGTTGTTGCGTAGCTTTTTCAGTTTTTTTGATTATTTTTCTGTTTTGTGGGTGGGTAGGTAAGCTACTTTGTTTAGCAAAGTGTGTGGCCAGTAGGTTGATGTGTTGTTTGGGAGTTAATGGGGTTTGTGTAGTGGGATTGGTTGGAGTTTCGTGAGTGTGAAGTGGGTTGTTTTTTGCATTGTGAATTGTGTGGATTGTTTTCCAGACTCTTTTGCTGTTTGTGTTGTCCAAGTTTTTGATGAGGAAGTTTTGGTAGTTGTTAGTTGTGTGAGATTTTATTAGGGTCGATATTTGATTGTTTAGGGTTTCTAATTGTGTTTTAGTGAGTTGTGTGGGGTTGTTTTGGCGTTTTAGTGTGTTCCTTTGTTTTATGAGGGAAGCGATTTCGGGGGAGAGGTTTGGTACATATTTTTTAATGTGGCCTTTAGGGATGAAGATGTTGGCCGCTTTCTGGATTGTGTGGGTGAGATGATTAATTGCTGATTTGAGGGAGGATATGTTTGTAATTTCGTTTGTTGTGAGGTTTTCATCTATGTAGTTGGAGAAACCGGTCCAGTCTGCTTTTTTGTAGTTGGTAAATGTAGTTTTAGATTTGTAAGTGGGTTTGTTTTTGATGTGGTATTTTATAATTATAGGTAGGTGGTCGGAGTTTAGATCGGTTTCTGTGTTCCATTGTAGAAGGGGGTGAATGTTTGAGGAGCAAAAAGTGATGTCTGGTGATGTGGGGGATTGGTTGATTTGCGGGGGGATTCTGGTATGGAGGTTTTTGTTGTTAAGGATGTTGAGATGTTCCAAGTGTTCGATGATATGGGTTCCTCTTTTGTCGGAGGCTTGGTTTTTGTACCAGGTCGGGTGGTGGGCATTGAAGTCTCCGCATAGAAGGAGATTAGGAAGGTTTGTTATTGTAGAGAGGATTGGTATGTAGTTTTGTGGGCAGTGACTGGATGTATGGTGTGGTATGTATAGGTTTACTATGTTGTGCGTAGTTTTGTTTATTTCTATTGAGAAGGTTTGAATTTTAGATGTGTTGTCAGTTTGTGTGTTAGCATGTTGAGAGGATGTGTTGGAGTAATTTATAGAGTTGTGGATGAGAGTTAATAGTTTGTGATGGTTGGGTGTGTGCTGTGAGTAGATGGAGTCATATTTGTAGAAAGTTGGGGGAAGTTGGTTAGTTGGGAGGTGGGCTTCTTGTATAAGCGCAATGTGTATGTTGTGTTTGTGTAGGAATGTTTCTAGCTCTTTGTGTTTGTTGTGAAGGCCGCTAATATTGATTTGTAGGATATTTAATGTGGAGATGTGGGAATTATGAGTGATAGGGTTTAAAGTGGTTGGGGGGGTGCAAATTTGACAATTTATATATATATATATATATATATATATATATATATATATATATATATATATATATATATATATATATATATATATATATATATATATATATATATATACTAATTATTGTAATTCCAGATCTGTAATTTGGAAGAGCACTGCCTAATTGCTGTAAACAAAAAATGTCAAATTAACTAAAATATGAGTATCTTAAGAAGCTAATTTTTAAGTCTAGTTTCTCACCTTTAAATTCCAAATGCAGACTCGACCACTTTGAGTTCCACCAGCCAAATATTTTATTTTTTCATCTTTAGTTTTTGGAGGGTTGAAGTTTAGACAGGTTACTGAGTCTCTGACACCTCGTAAAACAAATGATGGATCTGGAGGATGTCTGCTACCCATAATGATTGCACTAAGTTTCTGTTTGTCTTTACTTTTTATATATAAAAAAAAAAAACTATATTTTATTCTTGTTAGAGTATTTTAATTGTTAGTAATAAAATAATTTAATTTTCTCACATTTAACCTGGAAACAAAATACTTTAAAATGAATTTTTAAACTTGACTTCTTTCATTTGCAGCATCTGAAGCGAGAACTTCTCTGTTTTCATATGACCAGAACCCATTTAAATCAATCAGGATACTAACAACAACATCTCCTTGACCACAGTCTATTAAATCTTGAAGTGTAATTTTGGTAGGATTAGAAGGCTTTACCATATCAAATATTTCATCTTTAACATCCTCAAAATTTACTGGTTCTTGATTGTGTTTAACCATTTGTTCCTGAATAGAGCGGAAAAAGTAATTCAAAGTAAAGGTATTAAGATATCCTTTACCATCTACATCAAGAATTTTGAAAAAGTACTGAAGAGCTTGAGGTTCCTTCTGATTTTCAAGAGCAAGTATAAAATCAAGATAAGTTTTATAATCCATCTCCCCACCATAGGTTAAACATTCTTGAAAGACTCTATCAATAAATACTTTTGTCAAAGTTCCCATGCCATATTTTCCTAATTCATCTTTAGAAAGCATTCCATTATGATCTTTATCTAAATTTAAATAAATCCCATATACACGAAGCGCAGATGGTGCTGAGAACCAATTGCTCTGTTGTTGTTTCTTAGGTAAATCTTCATCTCTTAACTCTAATAAATCATCTAGAAAACTACATGCCAAAATATCTTGTATTTTTATTTGACCAGAATGAAGTGGATCCAGAAAGAAAAAGAATTTTCGAACAGCAGTACATACATAAAATGAATGAAATGACTTTTCAAGTTCATTTAACTGTAAGATTGTTGGAAAAAGATCCAAAATATAATTCTCTAGGTCTGATTCTCTTAAAAATCCTTGACCAGCAAAATCATAGAGAGAAAGACCAATTCTAGTTTGATGTAGCCATACTTTACGCATTACATAATTGAAAAAATTCATAACTGATATCCGTCCATATGGATCATTTTGAAGTAATTTACAAAATGTAGATGGCATGAAGAATGGCTTGCATTTTTCTCCAGATAATTCTGCTACCTTTAAAAAATCAATATAATTAATCATTTGTTCATCTCCACCTAAATTTGGTGGAGACTGATGTCTCTCTAAGAGAACCCAAAGGTCCTTTAGATCTTCATTATCTAATAGTTCTTGACTCTTCCTTTGGAGAAAGACTGACCTTGATTCTTCTCTAAGTTTAAGTCTTAAATGATCATCAACTGAAGGTAATTTAAAATAAAATTTTGGAATAGCATTGTATGAAGCACTACCTGTATTATTTTTATTTAAACTCTTCCACTTTGTGTAATACTCCTCAAATAATTTATCTTCATCAACAGGTTGGGACTCTTTCTTATTTTTTTTATTTAAACTTGAAGAAAGAAGTGATTTCAAATCCATTTTTTTTAAAACAATTTAAGAATAAATTTAAATGTCTTACTAAAAACAAGCTTAAATATTTTCTCAGTAATGTGATATAATATATAACATTTTTAAATGAAATGATCTTCTGGAATATATATATATATATATATATATATATATAATATATATATATATATATATATAGTATATATATATATATATATATATATTACGCATATATACCATATATATATGTAGGGATAGAGCGATATCAAAATTTTTACTGATACCAATACCATTTCTGAATATATTATATATATATATATATATATATATATATATATATATATATATATATATATATATATATATATATATATATATATATATATATATATATATATTATATATATATATATGAACCGACCAGGGCCCCAGCCCCAGCCAACCCCGGCCCCGGCCAAAAATCAGGGAAAACCGGGGTTGCCAGCCGGGGTTAAAATGGCAAATTATACTTTAAATTTTTTTTTTTTTTAAATTTTCAGCCGATTCTGCTGAAACTTTCAGTTATATAGATTTTTTACCGGTAAGAAAAGTCCATTTCTATCGTTTTTCCGAGTCTATTACGGTTAAAAGTTTTTTTTTTTTTTTTTTTGAAATTTTACCCTTTTTTAATTGAATGGCGGTGCCAAACCACTTTTTAGAATGAGCTGAAAATTGGACTATTTATTCAAAATTAAATGGGATACAAAAGTCTCTAATAGACTTTTGTTCCCAGAGTTATAGGAAAAATGTTATAAGCCAAAAACTGACCAACTATAGAAAAAAAAAATTGTTTTGAACTAAAAAAATCCACCTTTTCAGACAAAATGTTTTTTTAAAAAAATACAACTATGACATTTCCTATTTTTGGTGTGTATAGAGGAGGGGTGGGGCTACAAATTCCTCTATGTACTTTATTCGATGACATTCGTTGGTTTTGAGATATAGCCTTCAAAAATGTCCATTTTTGGCCAAATTTCAAAAATTCCCAAAGTTTGAGAGGCTATATCTCGCTTCAAACAAAGAGCATTTAAATATGCACTAAATAAATATTGTTGCCCTGCCCTCTTCTAAACAATATTCACAAATAAAAAAAATTGTAGGTAGAGTTTTTTATAAATAATTTTTTTCTCCAGAAGGGTACGATTTTTGCAAAAAAATTTTCAAGTGCTTATATAACTTTTTTCTAGACGGGATATCAAAAACCTATTCCCACCAATGCAAGAAATTGGGGCAAAGGTATTCAGCTAAATTTTCAGCTCATGTGGACCAGTGGTTTGATCCAGTTATTCATTTTTTTCAACTTTGGGTCCAAATAAGTTTCAAACCGTTATAGACTCAAAAAAATGCTCGAAATCAACTCAGAACTTCGTGAAAAAATTCACATACTTTGAAAATTTCAGCTCAATCAGTCAAATAATAAAAAAAAAATTTCAAACAAAATATAAGAAAATTAAGATTTTTTTTCTTTTCTGTTTCTTTTGACAGCTCCTTTTCTGCTAGTGAATGTTCATCTTTGTGTTTTGATTTTAGATACTCCAAAAAGATTTGTTTGAAATTTTTTTACTTGTAGCACCCGGAGGTTCTCTTCTAATTTTCTGACTGCAGATGTTAACATTTAGCTATTTCGAGCCTATCCTGAAACATTGTAAAGTATTCAAATACTGCAGAAGCTGATCTTTTAGCCATATTGACTGAAAGTATAAACAAAATAATAATTTTTAAATAATGTAGCTAAATGATACAAGTTTGATACATGGCAATAAAATAACAATGATATGTATAAATACAGGTTAAATTGATAATTTTATATCTTATATTTTTTCAAACTTTACCTTAGGGTCTTACTTAAGTAAACCTGTTGAAATCACTATTATGAATTAGAATATTTTTTTTTTTAATTTTTGTACTTTTTTTAAACTAACTATCCAAAACTGTAATTTTTTTATTTTTTTTTTTGAGAAAATGCATATAATCATTAATTTAAGTGAATGTTGGCTATTCTACTCCTTCCTTACAATTAAATAAACCTTATATCTAATTTTCTTAACCTTAAATTTCAGTGCTTTTGACCTCTTTACAAATTTTAGGAAACCCCGGCCAGAACCCCGGCCCCGGCCAAATTCCAACCCCGGTCGGTCCCTATATATATATATATATATATATATATATATATATATATATATATATATATATATATATATATATATATATATATATATATATATATATATATATATATAGAGGGCGAGCATACAGACCCATGTACATAACATCAAGACAATTGGTTAGGGGTATATGTACCTTTAAAAGAAATGTTAAACTCTGTATGACCTATTGGTCCTTCAGGTTTGTCAGTCAGGTCCTGTAATACCATTTGTGTGTGTAAATATAATATATATATATATATATATATATATATATATATATATATATTATATATATATATATATATATATATATATATATATATATATATATATATATATATACCTTAAGTACCAACTTCAATAAGTTCAAATATAATTACACTACGAAAATCAAAGATTAATGTTTCAGGAAAGAACATTTCCTACATTATAATCAAAAGGATTATTTAAACATTTGTTTTAGAGCATCTCTCTGATGATTTATAGAGAACAATCAATAAATATGTGTTTTTCAGGGTAAGTCTTGCATCACAATTTTTATATCTGATAGGAATATCTTCAAAATAGTGAATCACCTTAATTAAAGCAGAGTCAAGTCTTTGACAATACTACTAGTTTTCACCTGGGCAAAGGTTCTTCAGTACCCATTTTTAAGCCTGGTGTGGTATGGAAGACCACTCTTGTACAATAAAGATGCCTTAAGAATGTTACTGTAGAAACATACATATTATCATACATGAAGAAGGTTCTATTTTGAATTTTTATATGCATATTTCAATATAAAATGAATGATATATATATATATATATATATATATATATATATATATATATATATATATATATATATATATATATATATATATATTATATATATATATATATATATATATATATATAATATATATTGTTAATTATCTTAAAAAATTAAGAAAGTTATGCAACTTTGAAAATCTGGGATGAGACAAGCAGCCCCCTCCCCCCACAAAATAAAAATTTGGACCGCCATAAATCAAAAACAGTAAGCACTAATAAAAAATGTTTCTGAGAGTGGAGTGGACGTCACCTACTAGAGCATTTGACTTTCATCCAGGCAGACAAAATACAGCCCAACAGGCCACCGTCAGTTCCATAGACTAACTCTTTGCTAACTCTATGACCAGCGAATGAGTGAACTGCACGATCCGAGAGCTGGTGATGCTCTCCTGTAAGCACCAAACCAAACTTTGACCAAACTTTGTAAGCACTATGGAGTTTTACCATAGTTTACTCAGATTTCAAATCGGAGCACATATATATATATATATATATATATATATATATATATATATATATATATATATATATATATATATATATATATATATATATATATATATATATATATATATATATATATATATATATATATATATATATATATATATATATATATATATATATATATATATATATATATATATATATATATATATATATATATATATATATATATATATATATATATATATATATAATACAGTAGGGCAGATGATAGCGAGATTCATAGACAAAACTGGGAATCACTTTTAGCATTCAAGTTTAAATTCAAACTTCAACGATTATTTTCTATTGACGTTCGTGTCCTAAAAAGTTGCCTATATTTTAAACAAATAAGTTACCACGGCGTTAATTAAGCAGTTTTTTGAACAAATATTATCGTTTTTCCTGTAAAAATTTTACCAAGAAAACAAATAAAGACAAATATTAAAATATTTGTGATTATTAAAATAAGCCTTTGTTATTTACGAAGCCATTTTAAATTAATTTTGCTTTTTTTCGGCAGTAATATGGATTCCAGATTGTTCTAAATTTATAACATTGATCTAAATTACTAAGTAATACTTTTATTATGATCGAAGTGGTGTAACCACAGCCAAAGTTTGCCACATTGTACGCTGTGGTGTAACTTAGTAAAACTATTACTTAGTAATGTAAACGCATTCTTTCATTAGATGACAATAAACTTACCGTAACTCATAACAACAAAAAGATAAATAAGAAAGTTTAAATTCAAACTTCAACAACTATTTTCTAATGACGTTCGTGTCATAGAAAATTGCCTATTTTTAAACATATAAGTTACCACAGCGTTAATTAAGCAATTTTTTGAACAAATTGGAATATTGGAACCCTAAAAAGTCACAAGAGCCTATTAAGAGTTTATGATTGTCCCAGTCAAGCTAAAGTAGATAACTTGCCACTCCAAATACACATGCAAGATATATAACCTATTAACTAGATATAACCCAAATTATACAGTATGTGGACTAAATATGCAATGACAAGCAACGACTGCCAAAGGTTTGTAATTACTATCATTCATAAAGTAATAGCTAATATGAACGTTAATTACCATAGGAACATAGGAAAATAGAGATAGTAAAAAGCCACAAGAGCCTATTGAGACTATTCCAGTCCAAACAAATAATAATAATATCAATACTAATACATGCACGAAAGACTAGGTCTATCCCATCCCTAGTTATCAGTTCATTCATGCAAAGATAAAAATAAAACTACGCCCAATTATACATGCAATATTCAATGAACCATCACCCACTACAAAAAAAAACTGCCCGTTAGGCTTAGTCATAGGCTGATTTAAAATTTCATATATACCAGCCAATTTGGCTTGGTCAAGTTATACTACATAATACCTAAACCATCCATATATCTATCTAGCCCCCTTTTAAATTTGACAAGAGAATCACAGTTCAACAATCTCTTGTGGCAAGCTATTCCAAAAATTAACAACTCTATTACTGAAAGAGTATTTTCTTTAGATCGAGATGGCATGGCTTCTTTTTAATTTTCTTATCATGTACTCTTGTTACTCTTCCACTGTCTACTATAAAGTATTTTTCAATCTCTGTATTACTGTCAGATCCAAATATTTTGTAAACTTGTATCATATCCCCTCTGAGAAATCCCTTTCAACCGAGAACATTCCTAACTCTTTCAACCTCTCTTCATAGCTCTTATTTTCAAAACAGAAATCGTCCTTGTTGCTTGACGTTGTACTCTCTCCAGCATATCTCTGTCTTTTCTTAAATGAGGAGCCCAAACCTGTGCACAATACTCTAAAGCTAGCCTAACATTGCTATTATATAGCTTGCTTATAACCTCTTTGCTCTTGTAAACTACTTTGCGATTAATTATACCTAACATCTTATTACAAATGATAAAACTATAGCTACGGTATATATTAATAATACTTTACTAGGTAGTCTAAAACTATAGCTACGGAATATACTAAGTTGATTTGACTATACGCTATCTAGATGTAGGAAAGTTTTGTTTTCAGAAACGGAGTGGTTAATTTTTGGACGGTTTACTACGAGATCAGATGGATTGTAACTCTCTCTCATGTCTCAACCTTCAAGAAAAGTTTGATCAAAACAAAATAAAACTTGGTTTTGCATGTTAGCTTAGTTGACGTATTTATTTTAAAGTTTGCTTAATAAATTGCATGATGCATCTATAATTATGGAGTTGGATTTATTATTTGCTAAACGGAAATTTAATATAACGACTTACAGCTGAATAATGCTAGTCATTACGTTTTTGATCTGAAAGAAAAAGGAATTAGTTTATCTTGGACTTACCAAATACGGTTTTCTAAAGAATTGTTCCTTGATAAATTCTGAATTATATATTAACAATTAGAACTTATTACAGGTATATTTTGAGTAGAAGAGTCAATTGAAAGGATATGGTAAGAAAGAGGTAAAAATAAATTAAATTACATCACACCTGAATCAAAGTAAACTTTGCCTGAATTTAAAATTTTGAAGTTTTATAACGAACAAGCAAAATAAACTTAAATTTTGTTAAAATGTCGAAACGTGTAGAAGAATATTTGAAAAGGGCTATTTTAAAACCGGCAGCTTAGTTAGGTGCCAAATCGATATAAAAAAACAAACCAATTTTATAAAACCTTGTGAAGGAGAATTATAATATTTCTCCAGTAGAAAAGAAAACAAAATAGATAAAAGTATATACAAGAGATTTTTAAATACTAAAAATAGTGAAAGTATATAAATAGTTTTTATATTAAATCTAAGGTAAGTCATTCAAACTTAAAAATGGCATCTTTTAAACTATGACAATCTTCATAGGTTCATGTGGCTATCTATATTTTATGTTTTGATATAAAAAAACAAACCAATTTTATAAAACCTTGTGAAGGAGAATTATAATATTTCTCCAATAGAAAAGAAAACAAAATAGATAAAAGTATATACAATAGATAAAATACTAAAAATAGTGAAAGTATATAGTTTTTATATTAAATCTAAGGTAAGCCATTCAAGCTTAAAAATAGCATCTTTTGAACTATGACAATCTTCATAGGTTCATGTGGCTATCTATATTTTATGTTTTGATAACACAACTTTCTTATACCCTCCTTTCTTTTAACAACTTTATGGTTTATGCGATTCACCACCACACCCAAAATCTTACACAGCTCTATTCCCGCTTCCAATCATCGATCACCAACTTCGTAAATATCATAGACAAAAGTCTATGGTCGAAACGGTCGATATCATTGTCGATATATAATGAAAAATACAATTTAATAGATATTTCGATATTATCGTATAAAAAGATCGTTGAAATTATCGATATTCGATATTTTTTTGAGCATCCTGATTTGTCAAGCTTTGTAAGAAGCCGCCATATTTGACGCTGTAAAATCTGAGTTGTTGAATTTTTAATTTTTTGCATTTTATTTTGATTGCAGTTTTAGAGATAGAGGTAAAGATTACAGTGTTAGAAATACGAAAACATTATTAATGTAAAATTGTTTAAAATATGTTGATCTAGATGATAAGGTTTTGTATAAATTTTGTAACTTTGTAAGTGATAACCATAGGCTACAAATTTAGTTTAAAAACTGAAAATATACGATTATTTTATAGCCAGTCATTTTAGAGCTAGAATTAGGGCAGTTTTTATATAGTCTTCATCACGAATTTCAGAGCTTAAGTCTAAAATACATATAATTATTTAGACTGATGAATTTGTAATTTAAAATATTGTATTGAACCTTTTCTAAACTGTACAATGAAAGGTAATTGTGGCGCTGAAAGTAGTGGATTTTTTTGTATGAGACGAGGTTGCTGAAAGTAACATCTACTTGCTGGGAATTCAACTGGAACAGCATATAGGGACTTGAAGCTAACATACCCAATGAGTTTATAGTAAGACAAGGTTACTCGATCATTGGCATAATTTTGTATATATATATATATATATATATATATATATATATATATATATATATATATATATATATATATAATATATATATATATATATATATATATATAATATATATATATATATTAGAGGTGTACCGGATAGTAATTTTTTACTATCTGCTGATGCAGTTGTGGATATTCAATTGCAATATCCGCAGATGCGGATGCAGATAGTTTAATTTTTTAGGAGTTTTTGCCATTGATTCTTGGAATTTTAAATATAATATCCAGAATCTATGTTACCAGGGTGTGGGATTGGGACCTAACTCTTTAACACCCCACCAACCTCTTTCCCCAACCTCCACCCATTTGGAAAATATTATATATATAATATTATATATATATATATATATATATATATATATATATATATATATATATATATATATATATATATATATATATATTTATATATATGTATGTATTTACCTTCACACTTCACAGTTTCACAAATTCCATTTGAATTTAATAATTGGTAAGTTATTTTTTAGAAATAAAAGCTTTTGGGCTCTTTCAGGTGAAAGTTTGGTTCGCTTTTCGTCATAAATGAGGCCTGCTCCACTGAAAAGACGCTTCACTAGTAACACTAGTTGAAGGACATGCTAAATAAGTCCTTGCCAGCTCAGAAAGAAAAGGAAAACTTTTGCAATTATCTCTCCACCAAACCAGTTGGTCATTATCTGCCTCCAAACGTGGGAGTTTCAGATAATTTTCAATAATCGATATTGTATCCTTTGACACTTCTGACTGTGATTCTTCATCGCTGCTGGAAGCTAGAAGATCTTTCATTGATTTAGCAATGCTTAAGCTAACAGATTTTGTTTCTTTTGTATCTGACAGCTTTTGCTTTTTCTTGAAAGGCGTTATTTTAGCTGTTTCTATCATCTCATCGCATAAGCATCCTAATTTGATTTTAATATTCTGAGAAACAATGGTTTAAAAAAATTTTTGTACCTAAGATCTAAAAAGGTTGCAATTGTATAAGCATTATCATTTTCCAGGTTTCCAATATTGAAACAAGTGGTATCACATCTGACAAACATGATTCAGCTGAGATTATAGTCTTTAGCTGCGTTCAGAAACCGAGCAAAAGCGAGCGGATCGCTGGCTTTTTGGCTGATAACCGTTTTTTTTCTCAACTTTCGGTGAGTGTGACGTCATGGTTCGGCTCTGACGAAATAAAAATCGTCATAAAAACGTTATGAAAAGTAGCCACCTTTTAGCCATCTTTTTGCTCGTTCAAGCACTAGAGTATACAGGCTCTCGTTTACGCTTAAATGGCTTTTGGTGGCGTTTTGAAGTGGCGTACGCCATTCCATGTAGAAATAATTAGCTTTTAATTCTGTTTTCCTGCCCATTTTTAATTTTTTTATGTGTAATATGTATTAAATAGGCTAAATAAATGTGTAATTAATGTATTGTCAAAGTAATTATGAACTGAAAATCCATTGAAGGCCTAAAAAACCATTTTTGAAATTGTCTTAGGTTTAGGCCCAAGGAAACTAGAAGAGAAGTGATATATATATATATAAAAATATATATATATATATATATATATATATATATATATATATATATATATATATATATATATATATATATATATATATATATATATATATATATATTGATAAGGCTATATAAATCTCTATCTCTCTCTCTCTCTCTCTCTCTTTCTCTCTCTCTCTCTCTCTCTCTCTCTCTCTCTCTCTCTCTCTCTCTCTCTCTCTCTCTCTCTCTCTCTCTCTCTCTACTCTCTCTCTCTCTCTCTCTCTCTCTCTCTCTCTCTCTCTCTCTCTCTCTCTCTCTCTCTCTCTCTCTCTCTCTCTCCTCTCTCTCTCTCTCTCTCTCTCTCTCTCTCTCTCTCTCTCTCTCTCTCTCTCTCTCTCTCTCTCTCTCTCTCTCTCTCTCTCTCTCTCTCTCTCTCTCTCTCTCTCTCTCTCTCTCTCTCTCTCTCTCTCTCCTCTCTCTCTCCTCTCTCTCTCTCTCTCTCTCTCTCTCTCTCTCTATCTTCTCTCTCTCGATCTCTATCTCTCTATCTCTCTCTCTCTCTCTTCTCTCTCTCTCTCTCTCTCTCTCTCTCTCTCTCTAATTTAAGTTTATAATTTAATTTTAATTTTTAATTTAATTTAGTAGTTAAAGGCCTTGGTGTATGATTCGAACCAACAACATTTGGGATATCCGACTAACACTCTAGATACCACTACACCATGCCAATTCTGATATTCCAAATGTTGTTGGTTCAAATCATACGCCAAGGCCTTAATAACTATTAAATTAAAATAAAAAATTTTAAATTAAATTTTAAATAAAATTAAATTATATATATATATATATATAATATATATATATATATATATATATATATATATATATATATATATATATAAAGTTGGATAGTATGTCAAAAATTTGTTTCATCGTTGTTTGTTCGTAAGTTTTTGTTGTGATCAAATTTTAAAATTTTAGCGTTCAGAAAATCGAGAGTCAACTCCATCTAAGACCTTGGTGATTGGATGCTTATTTTCTACCAATAAAATTTAAGTATTCGCATTTTAGCGAGCACTCACGGTTTCTGAATTTCTGAACGCAGCTTTTGTTAATTCTTCAAAAGGCTTAAGGATATTAATACAATTATTTAAAATGTCATTTTCGTCAGCTGTTAGAGGCTTTATTTTGTGCTGCTCGAAGCATAAAGGCAAATGGCCTCATTAATTTCGCTCATGCAGGGTGTTTTTGACTGCAGAAATGAAAATTCTTGAAAATTTTAACTATTATTTCTTTTTTTAGCTTCAACATATTTTAAAATATAGCAACTCGTCATAACATTGAAAGGAAAGTTTTATAATTTAAAATATTGTGGCAGACGATATTATGACATCATAATTATTCCAATTATTTTAAACTTTTTTTTTTTTAATTTGTTTTTTTTCTTACAAAATAATTTGCCGTTCATTGATTAACCAAAAAAACAAACAAACATCATTTCCTTTTCCTAGTTACGCTGAGAAGAAAAAAAACTGGGTACGTTGTATTAGATATTCTATCAGAAATTCGTAGGCTATGTTATTAGTTTCAAATTCCTATGCATAGTTCCAGTCGAACTCACAACACGTAGGTATATTGCTAGTTATAGCAACCTTGTCGCATGAAAAAATCCACTACTGTCAGCGCTACAATTACCATATATACACAACCTACACACTTAGCAAACATTGTTTTTTTTAGTAGGTTAGGCTTTTTTGTTAGCTGTTAGGCATAGTTAAGAACAGTTGTTTTTTTTTGTTTTTTTTTATGGTTTTCCTATTTCCTGGCAGTTAAGTGTAGTTTTACCTTTTAAGTCCAGGTTAGGTTAAGTCAAATTAGTGTTAGATCTAATAAACTAGATAACCTAACCTGGACTTACAGGGTAAAACTATTCCTAACAGCCAGTAAATAGACAAAACAACAGAAACTATTTTGTTAATTGAGCCTGTCAATAAAAAAAGGCTTAGGCAATATATATATATATATATATAAATATATATATATATATAATATATATAATATATATATATATTTATATATATATATATATATATATATATATATTATATATTTATTTTTTTTTTTTTTTTTTTTTTCTTTGAAATAGCAATAAATTTTATTTGCAATTTCTATTCCTACGTTCACATATCAAACTTTTAATATCCCTACACGTAGTTCCATTCAAACTCATAGTACGTAGTTCCAGTTAAACTTGCAGTACGTTGTTACGTATTTCTAGTTAAATTCTCAATGCATTGGTATATTGTTAGTTTTAGCAATCTGGTCTATTATTGTCAGTGCCACAATTACCCTATAAAAATGTTCTGGTAATTTTGTTATTGGTAATAGTTTCAGCACATTGCTTTATTTTGACTATTGAAAATATACAGAAAAAATATGCTGAAATTTATAAAAATCACACTTTAAATACAAAAGTAAATTTTGCCATTAATGGGTCAGTTGGGACATTTGTTGAAAAGCATGAAAAACCTATTTGAGAAAATATCACACCATTCACGGGTTATATGTACAGGGGTTGAGCCTCCATAGACAAATGATTGTGTGCCATGCATTTATTTTTACTACTGAATTGCAATACTATTTAATGTATAAAAATTTTCTTGTTATATGCTTGTTGTTATGGTGTCTGTTTTAGCTATGTACTCTTGTTTGAAAAGTAGACTTGGAACAGAATGTATATATTGTAGTTAATTTATTTGGTGATTATCACATGCTGGTAATAGTTTGTGTCCAGCACAATCACTGGCAAATTGTTAGAGAACTCTTAACATTTTTTTTTTTTTTTTTTTTGACTTAGGGTATCTACAAAGATGAAATTAAATTAATTTTTCGGGGAAAATTGATGAACAAAATGATTTTGTTCAAAAATAAATTTAAAATTATAACTTTTTTACAATATGGTGTCCTTTATCTTTTGCTATAAAGATGTATTGTCATATTCAAAAATTTACTGTCCTTTGGCTACTTTTATAAGGTTGCTAGATCTGATTGACTAAATTTTGGAGTTAATTTTAAAAAAGTTGATTTTAATGTGTACTTTAGAATTTTTTTTTTTTTATTTATATTAAATAAATAAAATTTATATAAAATAATATATATATATATATATATATATATATATATATATATTATATATATATATATAATATATATATATATATATATATATATATATATAGCTTGCTAGAATTTGAGAGGTTAGTCTTAATTGCTTGCTGTTGGGTATGCATTTACTCAAGGCAAACTAGTTAAGTTAAACTAGTTTGTTAGATAAATATGAAAAGCCAGCATTCAACTGATATACATGAAATTTTCAGAGGTTATAAAATTTGGCTAGATGTATATTTTTAATTTACAAAAATTTTTTGAATTTTGATGCTGTGCAGAGGAAATTTTAAATTTTCCTGTGCATAGCAACAAAATGGTTGGATTTAAGAAAAAAAAAAATTTTCTAAATAAAAAATGCGTATCTTGCCCAACTGTACAACCTCTACAAGGTTTTTTTTTTTTTTTTTTTTATACCATACCATTTTGTGCACAAAAAATTTTGAAATTTTTGTGAAAATTTTCCCATCCACCACCAAATTCATTAAATATAATTTTTTTTAGAATGAAGTTATACAGTTGGGAAAAACCAATAATTTGAAATTTTACCATGTTCAGCAACAAGATGATTGGATATAAAAATTATATATATATATTTTTCAGAGGTTGTGCAGTTGTGTAATTTACACATATATTAGGAAAAAATTTTGTATACCCTACCATTTTGGTGCTGTGCACAGCAGAATTTTTAAAAATTATCCTGTGTGCAGCATTAAAATCATTGGGTATACAAAAAATTGTTCTAGATAAAAAATGTGTATCTCATCCAACTATACAACCTTTAAAATTTTGTGAACTTTGCATGGGTAGGAAAAAAGTTATGCCCAAAAATATTTAGAGATTTTTTTGAATTTTCATGATTATGGGTATTCATGGTAATTGGAACATGAAAATTTCAATCATAGCAAAATGAATATCGATGATTTAACTATTTACAGGTCAATTATCAAGTCATTTTGACAAAGGGAATATACTGAAATATTTGCATAAATTTTGCTCCCATATCTTTGATTTGTTTTGAATATTTCAGTCCAAACACAATTTTTTTTTTTCTCAAATTGTTCTGGATAATCTATAATACTAGTTTTATCCATTTATATTAATTAAAAGCACTACCGAATAATGATCATTATTAAATATTGTGCAGTGGTTAGTTTATCCCATGCAAGTTGTTAGTTTGCCCCATTAATTTTTTTTGTCACCTTCAATTTTAAATTTTTTAACAAAAATAGTAATTTGCATATTTCCATATACTTTTCTATATTTAAATATTCAGAAAGGCTCATATTTCTTAAAAAAATTATAAATACAGTTTTATCATGAAATTCTGTTTTTTTGTAACTCTTGAAAGTTAAAATTTTCAAAATTTAGGTCAGTTTTTCCTCTTATGGTATATATATATATATATATATATATATATATATATATATATATATATATATATATATATATATATATATATATATATAATATATATATATATATATATATATATCCAATAGTATAGGTTATTTTACTCATTGAATGCAAAAATATCCTAAAAAGAATTTCAGTTATGAAATGTATTGGGAATGGCTTGAGTCTGTGGAAAAAGAAAAAGATTTGGGTGTGATTATCAGCAATAGTTTGAAAGTGTCAGAACAATGCTTAGAAGCTAGGAATTGAGCTAACAGATTGCTAAGTATTATAAATTGAAATGTTCATTATAAAAGTAAAGAGGTGATCTATATGTTCTATAATGGTTATTAAACCATTGGTTGAGTACTGTGCATAGGGACCGACTGTGGTTGGAATTTTCTGGGGATGTTAGAGGATGGGGCCATGGTTGCGTAAAATTTGTAGAGATTAAAAACACTGAAATTTTAAGGTAAGATAATTAGATATAATTTTAATTGAGATTAATTTTAAAGAAGGAGTAGAATAGCCAACATTTACTTTAATGCTTGTATGCATTATTTTAGAAAAAAATTTGAGAAAATAACAGATTTTGTATAATAAAAGTTTGAAAAAACTAAAAAAAATTTTTAAAAATATTTTTCTGATTCATAATAGTGAATTCTGATAGTTGATTCTGATAGTGAATAGTGATTTAAATGTATGAATTGTTTGTTTTCTCTTTTATGTTGCATTCATTTTGCCCAACCAAGTATGTAGCAAAGGAATAATGGAATTTAAAACTTAATTTTCTTATATTTTGTTTGATTTAATCCATCATTATTAAGTATAATTTGCAATTAATTAACCCTGGCAGCTAAACCCTGGTTTTTCCTGATTATTAGCCATGTCTGGGGCCCTGGTCAGTCCATAACTGTGCACAAATTTGGGCTCCTTTTCTAAGAAAAGACATTAATATTCAAGAGGCAATACAGCAGAGAATAACAAGAATGTTTTTTGGATAAGAAAATAAGAGTTACAGGGATATACTCATGGAATTGGAGATATTTCACATCAAAAGAATTATCTTAGAGGAGATATGGTTCAGGTTTTCATAATGTATATTGATGATGTAATTGTGGGTAAGTTTTTTTTTCATTAGAACATAGTGGGTTCACCAGTGGTCATAATAAGAATAGACAATGTATAATTGGGCTTAGTTTTATTTTTATCTTTTCATGAATGAACTGATAATTTGGGATAGGATAGGCCTAGTCTTTCATGTACGTTATTAGTATTGATCATTGTTATTATTTGTTTGGACTGGGACAGTCTCGATAGGCCCTTGTGGCTTCTAACTGTCTCTATTTTCCTATGTTCCTATAATAAAAAGATAAAGAACAAAGCTTGCCATCTAGATTTAAGAAATTTTTTTTCAACAGCAGAGTGGTTAGTTAATCTTTGTAATTGTTTACCACAGAATGATGTTGATAGTAACATGCTTTCAACCTTGAAGAAAGAGTTGTATATGGATGATCAAAGTATAGTTTGATTGACTCAGCTTTTTTGGGCTGTGTGTCTTGGTTTTTTACATTTCTTTGGAGTATTGATGACATTACATGCAAGCTTAGATATTTATAGTTTAGCTAATAAATTGCATGCTGCACATACTGTATAAAAATGATTGTCTATTATTTGCATAGGGAAAATTTGAATCTGGGATGAGCCATTCATAGTGAATAACAACTCAGCATTTTGTTGACTGGAATGGTCTTCACAGGCCCCAGTGGCTTCTAACTGTTTAATAATTGATTCAATTGAACCAATTCATTAACACCTAATATTCTTTTTATAAGCTGTCTTTATTTTCTTGTTTTAATTATAGAAATTAATGTTTTATTTTCTTCAAAATTTGTGTTGAGAGTTCAGACCCTGAAAATAAGTTTTTAAATATTTACCTTAATATAATAATACATATTAGTTAACGCAGAACCATAAAACCCTTTATAAAAATTATAACGTCATTTCTAGTTTTATTTAAAATTTAAATACAGTGAATTGGTTCTGTCAGTCACATTTTTTGTCCTTTTTATATAAAAAATCTAAAATATCTTGTACTTTCTTAAAAAATTATAATTTAGATAACTTAAGCTAATTAATTAATTATATTTGCTTATTTAATTATTACTTGGATGAATAAACACAAATAAAATAAATTGTTTTTGATTTGATTTATGAAGGTATGAAAATTTTTAAAATTTTTTTTATTTAAAATTTTTTTTTTGCAATTTACAAAATGAATTTTTATTCAGAGATATCAAAAAAAAAAACATTTTTTTTTTTAAATATAAGAAATGGATATATATATATTATATATATATATATATATATATATATATATATATATATATATATATATATATATATATATATATATATATTATATATATATATATATAAAATATAAAAAAAAAAAAAAAAAAAATTTTATTTATTTATTTTTTTAAAGACATTGACAGCCAGCAACCTGATAGTAGGTTAGGCCTTTTCACTGGCCCATTATTGTAGATTTACCTGTCAAGTCCAGATTAGGTTAAGTTAAACTAGTTTGTTTAGATCTAACCAATTTGTTTGTCAACATAACCTTAACTTGAAGGATAAATCAATACAAACAGGCCAACAGATAGTCCTAACCTAGAGAATGCTGGCTTTTTCAGTACCTAAACATACTAATGTTAATGTAATATGTAAATTAAGAAATTAATATATTCTATTTCATATAATGAAAAGATAAAATATATAAATACCTGTATACAAAAGTACAATGTACCTTAAAGATTAGTTTTAATAACTTCGTAATTTTGTAGAAATTTTTAAAATTAATATTAATACAAACAGTAGTAAATTAAAAAAAAAAAAAATATATACAAAAGTAGGATGAAATAAAAAAAAATTTAGCTCCAAAATAGCTATAAAATTTCTTATAAGAATGCTAATGATGGGAGTGTATTGAAAAAAAAAAAAAAAAAAAAAACTAGGCAACCAGAGGGAAAACCAATAGTAATATAATTTGACTTCAGCAGATCCTTTGATAAATATACCCCATGTAAGGCTGATGCAAAAGTTACAATGTGGTGTAGTTGAAGTTTTGCATTTTTGGATTAATGAACAAAGAATAGAAGTCAGTGTGTACTACTGAATTGCAATAAATCATTATGGGAAGTGGTGTAGAGTGGTATCCCACAGAGTTTAGTGTTGGGGCCACTACTGTTCTTCATATATGTAAATGATTTGGCCTGTGGACTTAAATGTAAGAGTTCTAATAAGTTTGCAAATTTGCAGATTATACCAAAGTTAATGTTATTTCAAACATTACAGTAAAAATGGATTTTAAAGTTCAATATTTTAAATGAAAATCTTTACCTTTATCCAAGTCTCCCTCCTAAACCCCCCAGGCACTAACCCAAAGTATTAAGGCCAAAATACCCTGAATAATACCCAAGAGACCCAGAAGGTTACACATAAGTTATTTTGTAGTTGACTTCTTGAAGACTTTCAATATTTAAAATATTGACCACCAAAAGCCATAATAATAGTCTTATTGGAATACTTAGCTTCAAATCCTTGTATTAGTAGTATAATCAACAATTATTAACTTCACTAGCCAGCAATAACTTAAAACTAGCAAATAGTTTGTGAAATAGTTTATCACTTTTATAATAGTATATTAACTGTAGTTTTCACTTTTACTTTAACAATAATTGTTATTTTAATATAACAATTTTAACAATTTAAACAATTGTTTTTAACAACTGTTTTAATAACTTAATTTAAACAAATTGTTTTTATTAAAACAGCTTTTAGCAATTCACTTTTAACAACATTAGATTTCGCTAAAAACTGTAGACCGTCAAAGACAACTGAAACTTTCATTCCTATACTTCTTATTTCAACCCTTGCGCATAGTCACATGGGTTAATTTTTATTCTATTTTATATCAATGTTATTTTGTAACAATATAAAATTTTACAGTACGAATTTTAAATATTTTTACTAAAGATTTTTAAACATATAAATGATAATTTTATTACCTTAAGCTTTTAATATTTAACAATTTTATTAAAGTGACTAGACTGGGGTGATTCAGTTGATGTTATATATTTAGACTTTATTTAGCAAAGTAAATAAGTTATCTAAATTATAAGGTACCCCATGAAAGGCTGGTGCAAAAGTTATCACAGTGTGGTATAGGTGGAGTGGTTCACAATTGGATAAAGTGTTTGAAGAACAAGGTAGTGTGTGCTACTGAATGGAAAGAAGTTGTTATGGGAAACAGTGAAGAGTGGGGTCCCACAGGGTTCGGTGCTGAGACTACTATAGTAATGTAAGGTTTCAGGTTACTAGAATGAAGGATTTAATTATGACATGAATGGGGATTGGCTTGAGACTTGATCAAGAAAAAGATTTAAGTGTGATTATTATCATTAATCTGATAGTGTGTGATCAGTGTTTGGAAGCAAGGAAAAGAGCTAATAAGATGTTAGGTATAAAAAATTGCAATGTAGTTTATAAGAGCAAAGAGGTTATAAGCAAGCTATATAATAGCTATGTTAGGCCAGCATTGGAGTATTGTGCACAAGTTTGGGCTCATTTAAGATAAGACATAGATATGCTGGAGAGAGTACAGCATTGAGCAACAAGGAGGATTTTCTGGCTTTGAGAGTAAGAGCTATGAGGAGAAATTGAAGGAGTTGGGAATATTCTAAGTTGAAAGGAGATTTCTCAGAGGGGATATGATGCAAGTTTACAAAAATATTTGCATCTGACAGTAATACAGAGATTGAAAAATGCTTTATAGTGGACCATGGAAGAGAAACTAGAGGCCATGATAAGAATATTAAAAAGAAGTCGTGCCATCTCAATCTAAGAAAATACTCTTTCAGTAATAGTTGCTGCCATAGGAGTTGTTGACTGTGATTCTCTTGCAACATTTAAGAGGAGGCTAGATAGATATATGGATGGTTAGGTATCGTATAGTATAACTTGACTAAGCCAAATTGGCAGGTATGAATTTTTAGATCAGCTTGTGACTAATCCTATGAATTTTAGACCAGCTTGTGACTAATCCTAACTGGCAGTTTTGTCGTGAGTGTTGGTTCATTGCATGTTGCATTTGTAATTGTATAATGTCATTAGTTAGGTTTACTAAATATATGTAGGGGCTTAGTTTTATTTTTATCTTGCTTGGGATGAATGAACTGATAACTAGGGATAGGATAGAACTAGTCTTTGTTGCATGTATTAGTATTATCATTAGTCTTGATAGGCCTGTGTGGCTTCTAACTGTCTCTATTTTTCTAATGTTCTAATTACCATTATTATTTGTTTTGACTGGCAGTCTCGATAGGCCCATGTGGCTTCTAACTGCCTCTATTTTTCTAATGTTCTAATATAATAGCTATCTTTGTAAAGAATAGTGATGGTTTTATTAAGCTTCAAAGTGATTTAGATTACTTTTTCAAATTAATTTTTATATAATTATTTCTTTCCATTTTTTTTATAGGGTGATATGTAAAATAGCTGTTCAGTTAAACTATTAAAAATATTTTATAAGTAGTCCTAAGGAGAAAAATATTACCATGAGTGGTCACCTTTGCCTAAAGTGGAATAACCATTCCACTGCTTTCCTCAATAGTATTAGTAAAATTCAAATTAAGGTGAGTATTATTTTTATTATTATTATTATTATTATTATTATTATTTGCATATATTTAATTGACTGGGACAGTCTCAATAGGTCCATGTGGCTTCTAATTGTCTCTATTTTTATAGTTTTTTAATGGGTGATTTTGGACATTTTTCATCAATTTTGAGTCAAAAATGATTATTTAATAAAATTTTTACTATGGAAGGTACAAAAATAAAACTCAAGTGTTCAAACATATTTGGATGATACACACATTTTGACATTTTTATCCAATTTGTTATAATGGTTTTGATTCAGACACCTTTGTTTTTTTTTGTTTTTTAAACTTTTGTTAATTGTCTAACCTGACCCAAATATTCAGGAATTCTGTAGGAAGGGTATTGCTAAAAAATTATTGTCTCCTCGTGATGTTTATCCCTGAAAAAGTTTTGCGCAAATGTCTGAATTTTTTTATTTTTTTTTTCCTTCACAAATGTTCCAAATATTTGACCTCAACCTTTCTTCTAGAATAGATATCAAAAAGTGGTCAAATTTTTTTTAGCTATTTCCTTCTTCTAGAGTATTAAGAGTTCCTGAGAGTTTGGTCTGCTTCAGTCAAAACAACAAAAATGTTGAATTAAAAGTAGTGAAGGTTTATTTATTTTTTTTTAACCAAAATAATCCAAAATTTTAGAAACTTATTAACCACTATATATATATATATATATATATATATATATATATATATATATATATATATATATATATATATATATATATATATATATATATATATATATATATATATATCCTGAAAAAAAAGTTAATCAAATATTTGGGACTGAAAAAAAAAAAATTTGAAAAACAAAATGTTTTTCAATTTCACCAAATTATGCTTGAACACCAAGTTTCATTTTTATATCTTCTATAGTAAAAATTCTATTCCTGAGAATCATCCTTCACTTAAAATTGATGGAAAATGTCTTGAGATGAGTGAGAATTAGAAATAATTTTTCTGGAAATGGAATTGGCAAAGTTTTAAATTTTTATGATCTTTAACAATGAAGTTATATTGGGTCTGAAAGTTTTTATAATGGCTATGACTTTTAAGATTTAAAAATGTATAATGTTTTAATATATTTGGTAGAGGTGTAGCATAATTTTGGCCAAAATTTTAATGTTTTTTTTTTTAAAAAAAAAGTCTGAATTTAATTTACTCTCTGACAAATTATTTATAAAAATATAAAAATATAATAGTTTTGAGGGAGTTCCTTCTATGGACATCTTGTAGACCACAATATGTATGGTGATAGGATTTTAAAAAATGTTCACTTCTCTACCATACAACAATCACTGGGTTAGTCCTGTATACAGGTATTTCTTGATTAAATTGATTAGTTAATCAAAGGTAAACAATGGTAAAAACTGTAATGGATCCATGATTTCTTTTAGGAAAAATAAAAATCAGTACAAAATAAAAGTTTATTGAATAAAGCACATTCCATTCAGTAGAGTACTGTACATACATAAATATTAGTTCTGAGACAAGGAAGTTTTAATAAGTTATGTTGAAACTTAGGGTATTAGTTATGTTGAAACTTAGGGTATTCTTAATTAGGAATTATCAAGATTAGTGTTACTCAAGTTTTATGAATTTGAATCCAATAATTCATTCTATAGCCTTTCTGCATCAGCAATTTCAAAATCAATTTTTAATTAGAGTATCTAACGTATGCATACCCTTGACTCTAGCTGGGAAAAGACTCTAGACTACACTCTGAAACCTTAGCTTATGTCGTGGACCGTGAGTGTTGAGTCACTTGAATGATGTCATTATGAAATTATGAATATAACTCTGTTGGATTTCACAATCTCTAGAAGTATATTTGCTTTTTTCTTGGGATGTTTAAAGAAATTAATCAATACTCTTTCGGCATTCATTAGGGGAAGATCATAATTTAACCATGTTAATTATTGCTACAGTCTATACTTATCTGTACAAATTACACAATTAAATGCATAGTTTTGTTTGATATGAATTATATAATTAATATTGTGTATATTTAATATTGCAGGAAAAATATTGTGATTCTACAATTGTGTGTCAAGGGAAATATTTTCCTGTTCATCGAGTCATTCTGTCAACTTGCAGCGATTACTTTGAAGAAATGTTTGAAAGGATATCTTGTCCACATCCTTACATAGTATTTAAAGATATTGAACCAGAAGAGATGGGACTTCTGTTAAATTATATGTATCAAGGAGAAGTTAATGTTGTACAAGAAAAATTACCATCTTTAATCAAAGCAGCAGAAGCTTTAAAAATTAAAGGTTTAGCAGTTCCCGATGATCTCCCAACAAACAAAGAATCTTCAGGAAGAAAAAGAAGTCACCAAAGTGATGAAAATTCACAGTCCAAAAGAAGAAATGAGGAAAAGAGAAAAAGAACTTCAGAATTGAATACAGAGAGTAACAAGGATAATGACCCCGTAAATTCTGTGGGCAGTAATGTAGGAGCAGATGAAGACGAGGTAATTCATGTGCTATATATATATATATATATATATATATATATATATATATATATATATATATATATATATATATATATATATATATATATATATATATATATATATATATATATATATATATATATATATATATATATAATGCTTTGACATTTAAAGTTTTGAACTGGTTGAATTCATTTTCTTCATAAGGAAAATCTAGTAGGCATAGAGATTGATATTGTTAATTAGATAAATTTTTTGTCCATATTTGATAAATTTTCTTCATTTGGTGAAAAATAGTGGTTGCGTAGATTACCAGGTAAAAGATATTCTGTACAGTGTTACACTTTACTAGTAGATAAAAGACATTAGGGCAGGTTGCATAAAATATTTGTGAAGAAAAATTTAATTAGAAGCAAAAATTTTTATTTTTGGTCTGTTACTTAGAAAATAGAAATTACACCTAGGGCAGATAATAATTATTAAATGGTTATTATTATTAAATTTTGAGTAATTGTATGTATGATTGTTCAAATAATTTTCATCACTGCATGTTTGTAAGTGTGAAATTGGGAACTGGAATAAATAAATCCAATGTCCATCTTTGTTGTACATTTTTGGAATAATAAACGTAGGGCTATATATATATATATATATATATATATATATATATATATATATATATATATATATATATATATATATATATATATATATATATATATATATATATATATATATATATATATTTTTTTTTTTTTTGCACAGCCAAAGATTATAAAACAAGAACCATTAGATTCATATGAATATGTTGAAGCAGCCCCAATAACTTCAGATTTTAGTAATGCCGAAGAAATGTCCAGTAATAACCCCCTACCTTCTGTTTCTGAAGAAAGTCGAGTAGTTAATAAAGAAGATACCGAATTTCCTATGGAAGGAGAATCATTTATAAAATCTGAAGACAATGATGAACCACCTCCTGAAGAGTCCTATGACGATCAGGTTTGTTTGTTTATTTATACTGTTTTGAATTTTATCATTTGGATTTGTTATGCATGTTGGATTTAATGGCAATAGAAAATTAAAATAAAATTTTAATTATTTATTTGTTTTGTATTTCAGTCTTCTTGGGCTAATTATGAAGATTCTGACATGCAGAATCTCAATATGCCACAGACTAGCCAACAAGATGATGTAAGTGTTTGATTTTTAATTTCTGTGAAAGCACACAAAATCGATTCTATTATTTGTTATAAAGTATCTTAAATTATCTTTATTTTGCAATTTTGAATAACGATAATTAAATTCAAGAATTGATTAAGAGTCGTCGTTAAATTCTAAACTAGATTTATTTCTTCAATTTTAAAATATAGGACATGTAGTTATAACTTCGTCTACAATAATAACTTGAACTACTTATTAAATTTTTTTGGGTTTGTACCTCTCTCCTCGTCTTCTCTCGGCTCTATCTAGTCTTCTTTCGGCACTTTCTATCTTGTCTTCTCTCTGCTCTCTCCTAGTCTTCTTTCGGCTCTTTCTATCTTGTCTTCTCTCTGCTCTCACCTAGTCTTCTCTATGGCCTCTTGTCTTCTCTCAACTTTCTCTACTCATCTCGACTCTCTCTACTCATTTTCCCTCGACTCTCTTGTCTGCTCTGGACTCTTTTTGTCTTCTCTTCACTCTTCTGGTCTCCAGATTCAACTCTTCTTCTCTCGACTCGTTTTGGTCTTCTCCTGATTCTTCTTGTCTTCTCTCGACTCGTTCTTTTCGATTCACTGGATTACTTGTCTTCTCTCGACTCTTTTCTTATTTTATCATCTACCCTCGACTTTCGTATCGTCGTCTTTCGACTCTTCTCGCGACGTTCGAATCATCTTCTCTATACTCTTCTAGCTACTCTTGTATTGTCTTTTCTATACTCTTCAAGCTACTCTTGTATTGTCATCTCTCTACTCTTCTCGCTACTGTAATATTGTCTTCTCTCTACTCTTCTCGTGACTCTCATATCGTCTTTTCTCGACTCTTATCTTCTCTAGACTCTTCACGACTCCACAACTCTCTTTCTTCGCGTTCTCTTTACTCTTTTCAAATTTTCTTGACTTCATCTTCATCTCTTCTCTCTCTCTCTCTCTCTCTCTCTCTCTCTCTCTCTCTCTCTCTCTCTCTCTCTCTCTCTCTCTCTCTCTCTCTCTCTCTCTCTCTCTCTCTCTCTCTCTCTCTCTCTCTCTCTCTCTCTCTCTCTCTCTCTCTCTCTCTCTCTCTCTCTCTCTCTCTCTCTCTCTCTCTCTCTCTCTCTCTCTCTCTCTCTCTCTCTCTCTCTCTCTCTCTCTCTCTCTCTCTCTCTCTCTCTCTCTCTCTCTCTCTCTCTCTCTCTCTCTCTCTCTCTCTCTCTCTCTCTCTCTCTCTCTCTCTCTCTCTCTCTCTCTCTCTCTCTCTCTCTCTCTCTCTCTCTCTCTCTCTCTCTCTCTCTCTCTCTCTCTCTCTCTCTCTCTCTCTCTCTCTCTCTCTCTCTCTCTCTCTCTCTCTCTCTCTCTCTCTCTCTCTCTCTCTCTCTCTCTCTCTCTCTCTCTCTCTCTCTCTCTCTCTCTCTCTCTCTCTCTCTCTCTCTCTCTCTCTCTCTCTCTCATATATATATATATTAAAATGTTGGATCAAATATGAATGAAAATTTTTTTTCATAAGTTTTGTAAAAAGATTTCATTTAAATATTTTTTTTTATTATTGAAATATTTGTTGGTATTGATATTTTAATGATAACAATAGTATGGTTATTTCAGTAATAATTTAGAATCTACTTTGTGTGCTTTCCAACTTGTTTTTATTTGAAAAATTAACCAATTTTGTTGAAGTTTAATAAATAATAACAACAATAAAAATAATAATAATAATAATAATAATTCATTCAAATATACTTTTGGTTAATTTTTCTCTTTTATATTTAAACATTTTTCTAAGACCGTATAATAAACAATATTGGAGTTCAAAATTTTATGTGTAAATAACAATAATGAAAGTCTAAAAATTTTTGGCATTTTCAAATTGTTACATCATCATTCGTATTGTTGTTTTAAAATTTTTTTTTAAAGTTCTTGTCATCATCATTTTTGCTTTAAAGTCTTTTGGTGAATTGTGCAATAGTATGAATGAGAAGAATAAAATCTTTACTACCTCCGTTCATGTTGAATTGATAAGGAGTACCACATGAAAATTTGAATGTCAGACTTTGTTATATACAAATACAGGTGTCCTTGGATGAAATGTTATGCTTGTTGGTGGTTGGTGGTGATGGTGTATATGACAGTGGTTTCCAAAGAGGGTTCTACAAGTTGGGGTGTTTTTTTTAATTACATTTAATCAAAAAAATAAAAAAATAAAAAACAAGAAAAGAAAAAAAATACTCACTAATTTAAAAATCAGTCCTGTAAATGAAATTTGAAATTTTGAATTTTGTTTTTGAGAGAAATATGGCAAGCAAAATGTCTCAAAATGATTAAAATTTATTAAAAGCAAAGATTGATGAAGTTTCAGAAGTAATTTTCTGTTGTGGTTCATTTGATGAATATCTTGATATAGCAAATTGTGCTACACAAGTTCGGTTACCATTTTCAATATCATAGGTTTGGGAATCAGGCATTTTTAGATATGCTAGCACAAAAATTGAACATCAAAAAATTAGTTGCTACAACATATTGAAATTCAGGTATCAAACATTAAATCAAATGTTGTTGTCTTAAGAAGCAGCGACATTTCTCGCACTAGGTAATCTTACAACTGTAATTTTTTTTCCACACCATTTAGGTATAGATTTAAAAAGCGTAGAGCTGGAGTTTTATTATTATTTGAATTTTTTTTAACATTAATTTTTGTTTTGGTTTGTCATATTAAATTTGGGTGATTGGGTTTTTCTTATAGTTCTGTATTTCACATTTTTTGAAAAATTGTGCAAGAGTTTATGACAAAAAAAAAAAATTAAATAAAAAAATAATAATAAAAAATAACAACAAAGGGGTTTGGAAACCACTGGGATAGCCTATTCTAAGAAGAAAATATTTAAAATTAGTCATTAATGCATACTTGTATATAGTTTTTGATATTCAGTTATGAGAATGTGTATTTATAGTAGAAGTAATTCTATCATGGTATGATAGTCAAATTTATCTTGAGTTCAGGTCTTTACAACAACCATACAAAGATACTTTGATTTTGTTAAGGCATTTGAATTTATGGAAAATATATAAATATAAATATTCACATATAGTTGCACTTTCTTTGTATGGATGCAATTTATTATTAATGTGATAACTTGTGTTTTTATAATTAAGTTGGATAATATAAAAACTGATAAAAATTGTGGTTTAGATGAACTTTAGGTAGTGGCCTACGAAATTTGAGAGTGAAAGGTATGAGAGACTTTATTAGTGAGAAATAAGACATTATTTTTTACTACTATGCCAGAACTTTTTTCATGATATCTTTTAGGAATTGTTAGTAATTATGTACTGTATAACTTGATTACATAAAAAAGCAACAGCGCCATTTGAGTGCTCTTTGAGCATCTGAGCCTTTGGATTGAAGCAATAAGAGCACGGTAGATGCTATAATCTATTTTGTGGTGTATCTTTAAATATAATTTTTGCAGTCTTTGCATTTTCGGGCCTCGGTTAATGGTCATACTCATGATTCAAATCTAAATATAATTCATCCTTCTGGAAAACCCCTCTCTCTTGTGATAATGTGTAAATTTGCAGCTTTTAGTTTCTTGGAAGCATTAAGAAAAAATGTTAAGTAGAGTGAAAATTATTTTTATTTTGAAGGCTCAGTTGTTGGATGAAAATTAAAACATTTGAACATTCAAGGCTGTTTTAAGGTATCATAAATAAATACTTAAGAACGTAAATTACTAAGTAAAAAATACATTCTAATCAATCACTGTAACTAGGTTGTCATTTTAGTATGCATGAAAAATTGACCTTAGCACAAAGGGCTGATGTTACTTTTCACCAAGACAGCAAATCGCTATGCTATATATATATATATATATATATAATATATATATATATATATATATATATATATATATATATATATATATATATATATATATATATATATATATATATATATATATATATATATATATATATATATATATATATATATATATATATTCGAAGGTCGTTGCGCCTTAATCCAAAGAAATATTCAACAACTAGAATTTTATAATCAAATAAGGAGGGAGGGAAGATATTTATTTCATGTGATGACTGATTTAGATAAAATGCTGCCTGTATGTGATGTGTGTGTACAGCATATTAAGATACATGATAATCGTATGAACGATTTGGGAATGTTTTTTTTCTGAGCTAGAATTGTAATAGAGAAAAAGAATATATAATTATAAAAGGGAACAAAAATTCAGTGAAATTGAGAAATCAAGAGATTTATTCCATGAATATATTTTTAGTAAGAATATTTGTATATTTTATTTTAAATCACGATTTTGCTTCTTGTTTATTGACTTTCTACTAACAGTTATAGTAATTAATTATCCAATTTTGGAAATGTTGCATAAATGGTGTTTAGATAGAGCTAGTGTAAAATTTGGAGCCCTTCCCCTTTTTTAAGTAATAATAATATATTATATTATTATATTCTTATTTTTTTTTAAAATGTCAAACCTTGATAGAAGGGTTGTAAAGTAAGGAAATAAAACATTTTTTCTCAATAGAAATTATAGTCCTTAATAGGGGGAGTTAAATGCGTGAACATGTGCTCATCTTACTGATTGTTCCCTTATATATATATATATATATATATATATATATATATATATATATATATATATATATATATATATATATATATATATATATATATATATATATATATATATATATATATATATATATATATGAGGAAAAATTAAACAGTATGGTGATTGGCAATTATAATTTGAAATAGATATTTTAAAAATTGTAATTATTTTGACATTTAATGTTTTTTGGAATGAAGTAAATACATTTTCATTGTATTGTATGACTCTATCTAAAAAAAATTCCTTTAGTGTATAAATGGTTTAGTTTAACCATCTTTTCACATGGTTATGGTTTTCCAGGGTGCCAGGATCTTTCGATTGTTTCTGTGAATGGGGGAACTGTTTGCTATTAAAATTAGAATGCTCTTTTCAAAGGGAGTTCGTCTTTTTGTTTTAGGGTTTGAACCTTTGGACGCTGACCTAACCTATTGTAGACCTGACTTGGGGTGAGAGGAAACTTCATGTAATTCAAGGAAAATATCTTGAATGGGAAAAACTCTTTGAAGTTTTTGTTGTTGTTGTTGTTGAAGCATTTATAAATTTTTTATTCATTAAAGTTAGAATGTCCAATTTTTTAAAACTTAGTTTCTGTCTTTGTTGAAAAAAAAAGAGCTTATGCTTTTAATCTGTGTGCATTGGTTTATCTTGAAACATTATTATGCTGAATCTTTTTTAAAAAAATTTTTTTAAGCCCTAAAATTTTCACCGAATTATTGGTCAAAAATAGATCCATGATAATCTGTGAAATTTAAAATTTTTTTTTTTTAAAGTAAATAATAATAATAATACGTTTACAATATTACAGTAGGTCCTATACTTCTAAATACAATAATATTGGTAGTTGTTCATTTCCCTGAAGAGGGGCTACTAAAGGTTTCCAGTGAGCCTCACTGTTTAATCTTTTTAAAAATATTTAATAAATAAATTACTAATATGATGGATATAACAAAATAATTATAAAGCTTATTATAAAACAAAAATTTGTTAAGACTAGCTGTAATAATACTGGTCATAACAACAATATTAATAGTATCAAAAATATGTCAAACGTTGATAAGAATTTTCAGAAACACTAAAATAATAATTACTAATGAAAATTAATAATAATAATGGTGATAATAACAGTAATAAGACTTGCTGTGTTGATTTCAAAATTAATTTCAATTACAGCAATAAAATTAAAGATATTTCTAAAAATATCAACAGTAATATTAATAACGATAATAATAATAATAGTAAAAGTAGTAGCAATAATATTTACAGTAGTAATTAAAGTAAACAATACGATATTACTGCTAGATGATAACTTCTATTATAGGAATATCTACATTATAAAAATAATGATGATAATATTGATAAAAATAATAATAATAATTATTAATAATAATAATAATAAGGGAAAGTTGCATCAAAGTACAACTTTATTTCTTTTATTAACTGTAAAAATATTGATTATTTAGTTCAAGGATAATAAATAGCTCAAAGTAATAACCACAATGGTTTCTGTAAGGTTTATCCTTCTGCTTAGCCACAATAATGGAGTTAATCACTTTCCCAAAGAATGTAGTTTAAAAAGGACCAAATGTAGAAAAATAGAATGAAAAGAAGAAAAAGAAAAAGATTTAAGAAATTAAAATTACTTAAAGGAATAGTTAATAGTAATAAGAATAATCGTAATAAACATAGTGATAAAAATAATAATTACATATTTTGCATCAGACACCTACGAAAATTAATAATAATGATAATAATTTAGTACTTAATAGTAACATTAATCATATAATATAATATTCTAATAGTGGAAGAAAGAGCGAGTGAAATGGAGAATACAATTTGTATTATAAATTAAGGTCAATATTGGTCATAATTAATAAATATATCTGTTGTTTCCATTAATATATAGTAATGGAAGCTACCTATGCCACCTTTTTTATTTCATTATTAACAAAAAGAAAAAATATAGCATCACCACCAACCTCAATAATAATAATAATAATAATAATAATAATAATAATAATAATAATAATAATAGTAAGTGATATAAATTATTTATTAGCTTTTTATTTGTAGAAAATTTCGTTACTGACCTGAGTTATATTGATTTTTTAAGCCAATATTCCAATAAACGATTAGCTCGTTCATATATATAATATATATATATATATATATATATATATATATATATATATATATATATATATATATATATATATATAATATATATATATATATATATATATATTATATATATTATATATAAAATAATAAAAAAATAATAATAATAATAATAATAATAATAATAATAAATAATATAATAATAATAATAATAATAATAGTGTTAAATATCGTGTTGCAGTGCATGGGAGAGTAATGAAAATTTAATTAAAAGGAAAGACAATCATTGTCTCCGAACAATAATAATAATAATTATATAATAAAAATACTAGTTATAATAATAATGGCGATAGTGATGTCACTAGAAAAGACGTATTCTCTATTTTTTCGTTAATAATTATAATAATAATAATGTTAACAATCGTGTTGCAGGGCAGGAGAGGGTAACGAAATGTGATTAAAAGGGATGACAATCATTGTCTCCGAATAATAATAATAATAATAATAATGGCTATTATGATGTAATTAGAAAAGACGGTCTCTATTTTTACGTTAATAATAATAATAATAGTGTTGACAATCGTGCTACAGGGTAGGAGATTAAATGTGATTAAAAGTGACGACAATTCGTTGTCTCCGAACAATAATAATAATAATATTAATAATGGCTATATTGATGTAGCTAGAAAATACGTAGTCTATTTTTACGTTAATAATAATAATGGTGGCGATCGTGCTATGGTAAAATATTTATTCTTAAAAGAGAAGATATTTGCTGTCTCATAATAATAATAATAATTTATTCAGTTGACTTAACTACGGTTTATTAAATGGAAACTTTGTTTTTGTTTCTTGACAGGTAAGTGCTTGCATATATATTTTACAAATTTTTTTTTGTTTATTATTATTATGAAACTCCATAATTTTGTTATACGGTCATAGAAACTTTTATTATTATTATTTTATTCCATCTGCATATCAAGAGGCAATATTAAAAACATTTTTAATTTTGTATATAAGTAAATAATTGCAAAATAGCTAAATTAAATATATAAATAATTAATATATATTATTACTTTTATTAAGTAATTATTAATTATTAATCTCTTGATATGTAGATTT
>SEYY01000267.1:132500-135000 GCA_009176605.1 Armadillidium nasatum
TATATATATATATATATATATATATATATATATATATATATATATATATATATATATATATATATATATATATATATATATATATATATATCGTAAATTTACCTTAAGGTAGGTTATATTTTTAGATGATTTAGTTTGTGAATATATATCTGGATAGGCCTTACAAATATAGGATTTATATCCTAATAAATAATAATTGATCCTACTTGGTTCAATTATGCAAATATAGGTTTGAATTAGTTATGAATTACATTGAATTAGTGCAGTAATAAATTATTTTTCTAATTATATTTGGGTTTGGGGTGAAATATTGTAGAGTATTTTTTTATATTTATAGTTTAAAATTAGTTTTATAGATATTCTTTTTGTTTTACATTTTTTTTACTTGTTAGCTCTATAAAATTTAAATGTTTTTCACCTTTTTTTTTTCTCACAAATATTTATAAGAGTTTAAGAGGGTAAGTTTATAAGAGGGTAAAATTAATTTTTCCGCTGCCCATTCAGTTATGTTACTGTAATAAAAACATGATTTGTAGTAGTGTGAAAGTCAGTTAGTTGTCTTTTTAATTCACTTATTAATTTATTCAATGCTGAAAACTGTTTTCTCCAACTCTGGTGTGTTTCATGTAGGATTCTGACCTTTCCCATCAGAATTTTTATATATGGAATTTTCCCTATTCTTGAATTGTTGACGCTGGCGCCAAATTTCGCCTAGTATGACATAAGAGTTTCGCTTACTTCTAGATTGTAGACAAATGATATTTGTTTCGCTAATATCTATCCACATTTTGTTGCATTATATGAATCTCCTGCTCTGTCGTATACTGTAGTTAATATTCACGTGATCATTTTGGTACTGTTTGTGAAGTTATCTGAGCGTTTTATGCATTTTAAACTTGGGTTTGTTAAGGTGGCGTTTCTTAGGTAATCGGAAATGCTATTGCATCCGCCATTTACGAGGTGGAAACAATATCGCTTTTGTTTTTTTGCAAGTATTTTGATTTTGTATTCTTTGGTTTATTATATTTTGATTTCAACTATCTGCAAATTTATTTCATTGGAATCAGTTCTTAACTACTAATAGCCTTAGGTAAGCTATTGTGATTTTTTGTATTAATGTTTCCTGTATTGATACCATATTCAATATTTTCTTAATTTTTTTCTGTATTCATATTGTTTTTAGTTATTCGTTCCCGTCTGAAAGGGGTTGTGGGATCAAATTGCTGTTTTCCGCATTTATATATATATATATATATATATATATATATATATATATATATATATATATATATATATATATATATAAATATATATATATATATATATATATATATATATATCACCATAAATTAAATTGATAGCAATTATCTAATTTACAAGATTTTTGCATTTTGATGTTCTGTCATACGAAAAGGATAAAATATAAACAGTTAGCAGACATTTAATATTTTAACTGTATTGTTTTTATTTTATTAATCGCATTTTATATTCATGATTTAGGTACTGATAAATTTTCTAAAACTATTGCTACATTTTGTGTATCGTTTCATACCATCTTGTTAAAAGACTAATGCTTTTTTTTTTAATGATAACTTCTCTGGTTTGGGTACTTTAGTACATCTGAAGTCGTTTTAAATATAACCTTTGGTATTACCAAAGGCGTTCGTATAGTCACATTTGACAAGCGTAAATTTTTTTTATTCCCTTTCCATGTAAGAAATAAATTTGAGTAATCGAATTGGAAGAGGCGTATGAAATTAGTTAATATACGACTATATTTGCATTACACTTTTCTGATTGAATGGATGTGGTCGTGGACAAAGGAAGTTGCAAATTTAGTATGTAACTTGGTAAGAAAGTTTGTCCGTTTAAGTTAAAGGAAGTTTAGTGACGAGTCTGTTGCATTTAGTAAACTGAAGACTTCGATTGCGTTTGGATATGATGGCTCTTCTACAGACCGTTAATTAACGAAAAGTTTGGGATCCTACCTACTTATTTTAGTATTTGAAAATTAAGACCGGATTGTATGCTCTTATTCATGTTATTTTTGAATTGTTTGTAGAATAATAATGAAAATAATTAGGTATTTAACACGTGAAAACACACACACACACACATACACACACACGCATATATATATATATATATATATATATATATATATATATATATATATATATATATATATATATATATATATATATATATATATATATATAAATATATAATTATATTAAAAAATATTTTTTGGTGATTTTTTCGTTTTTACCGTAAAAATTATCTATTTCAAATAAATATTTTAAAATAAAAATTTTTTTTTTTTTTTTTAATAATAATAATAATATAATATATATATATATATATATATATATATATATATATATATATATATTATATATATATATATATATATATATATATATATATATATATATATATATATATATATATATATATTATATATATATATATATATACACGGATTACTACGTAATTGTAC
>SEYY01000267.1:142500-145000 GCA_009176605.1 Armadillidium nasatum
TATCTTTGAATGGTTAGATGGGTAGAAATCAAAATTCGTTCTTCTAGCACCCCACATTCTCTCTATTGATTCTATAAATATTTTCATAGGAACAATGCTTATAATGCTAAACTTCTTTTTTCGCTCTCCGTTAAAAGTTATCTGTTTCTCTTCCTTCTTTTTCCCCCTCTCCTTTTACCCCTCAAAAAAGGGATAATGATAATATATATATATATATATATATATATATATATATATATATATATATATATATATATATATATATATATATATATATATATATATATATATATATATATATATATATATATATATATATATATATATATATATATATATATATAAAGCTTGTATTAAATCTGATATCGATTTGATAGATAAATTATTTTCGCTCTTCCAACGTTTGTTACTAGTAGATTTAATTTAGGTCGTAAAAATACGATAAGTACAGTAATTAATTGGATGATCTAATATTTTATTCTCATTATTTTCCTTTGAATTATGCTTAGGTAGATATCTATATTCATGAAACAAAATTTTTTAAAAAGACTATTTCTGTTGTTATAGTTATTATTATTATTATTATTATTATTATTTATTTATTTATTTTACTTGAAACACACACACGCACACACTGCTTAAAATATCCCAACGAAATCGTTGGAACTAGTGAAGAAAAGGCAAACTATTCGTAATGAAGTAACTTTACCAGAAAATAATTGGGAAATTTTATCGGATATTATTCATTTGTCCCGTGGATCCGTTGTTGGGACAGTTTTGGCAGTGTAGAAAATTCCTCCTATCTTATGATTCAAGTTGAATCAGACCACGTTGTTGTAAAGTTAAATCATTAGGTTTATTTTGTCAGTTCTTTGTAATAGAAAATTTTTTGGGTTGTTACGTAATAATACATTTAAATAATAAAATAAGTATAACTTTACACTGCTAAAAAAATTAAAAAAAGTAAAAAAGGGGGCTTATTTAACATATATTTTAATGGATTTTTTTAAAAATGTTTGTAATGTATGGGTATTAACTCTTCTGATATGTCATTTCTTATATCGTTGGTGTAACATAGTTAGGATATTCTAGGTATACTTTTAAAAAGAACACTACAACGAGTTTTATTCTTCATATTCTCAGATGACTCTAAGAAGACTCGAATATTGGGGAACGAACACTGAGGAATCGGATCCATGTTCCTACTCTTCAAACCAATCTCTGCCTCCAAGCCATCAGGTGTCTCGAACAACGGGAAATACTAATACAAGTTCCTGCTCTTCAAACCACCCTTTGTCCACAAGCTTTCAGGTGTCTGGGACGGAAAATGTAGCTTCGAAGTTTCATCATTGTCCGTACTGCAATTACAAAAGCTACGTCTCGACGAACGTGAAACAACATATTAAATTTCGACACACGAAGAATAAACCGTTTTCGTGTAATGTCTGCCAAAAAAGGTTTACACTTGAGAGGCAGTTAATTGTTCATATGAGGCATCATACTGGAGAAAGACCTTTTAAATGCTGTCGGTGCGGGAAAGAGTTTATTCAGAAGTATAATTTAAAACGCCACGAAACACATTGCACTCTCAATGCTAATTAAGTTTTCTTTGCTCAAGCACACACTCGTTATATATATATATATATATATATATATATATATATATATATATATATATATATATATATATATATATATATATATATATATATATATATATATATATATATATATATATATATATATATATATATATATATATATATATATATATATAATAATATATATATTAATAATATAATAATATAATATATAAATCGTAATCGTTTGTCGAAAGTTCAAATTCGGTTCCTAGAGACTAAAAGCAAAAGACCTTAAACAATAATGATAATAATAATAATAATAATTTAAACTAATTATAATAATAATAATAATAATAATAATAATTTAAAGTAATTATAATAATAATAATTATTATTTCTTAAGTAATGGGTTATTTTTTTATATAAAAAAGTGTGATACTTCATTTCATTTCGTAAGCTCTATTCTTTATTGAATTTTCACGATTATAATGAATTTCAATTCTTCAGATGTCTGAATTGTTTCTTGGGGTTTACGGAGGCAGTAATAATGGTAACAGCTCTTCGAAACAGCAAGAGGGGACTGTTCATCATTGCACATTTTGTGAGTACAGTAGCAAAAAAACGTCCGCTCTAAGGTCGCACATAATGTTCAAGCATACAGGAGAACGACCGTACGCTTGCTCCATTTGCCCTAAACGCTTTACAATGAAGAATGACCTAAAAATACATATAAGAATTCACTCTGGAGAGAAACCTTACCAATGCCCCAAATGTTGCAAGCGCTTCACAACCAAACCAAATTTAAAGTCTCATCTCATGAATAAAAATAGTTGTATTTAACTGACGTGTTTTTAATTACATTTATAAATGTTTTTTTTTTTTTTTAAATTAAATTTTTGGTTTTAATTAAGACATTA
>SEYY01000267.1:147500-172500 GCA_009176605.1 Armadillidium nasatum
ATATATATATATATATATATATATATATATATATATATATATATATATATATATATATCCTGCTCTCTTGTTTTTCATTTTAAAACGCTTGTTTTATGCATCCTTCACTCTAGAAGAGGAAGATATATAAATTAGGTCCTAATCGAAGATATTATTTTACTCTTTTAATTAATATGATTATTAACTCTTATATTAATTTAAAAAAGATAAACATATTTAAAATATTTATACTTAAGTTTGTATATAATAGTATAATATATATATATATATATATATATATATATATATATATATATATATATATATATATATATATATATATATATATATATATATATATATATATATATATATATATATATATATATATATATATATGCCTTATTTTAGTATTATATATTAACTTCTATTTATCTTTATTGATAAAATATTTAAAGTATTCTTTATAAGACTTGATTACATTTTCCTTTTATAATATATATATATATATATATATATATATATATATATATATATATATATATATATATATATATATATATATATATATATATATATATATATATATATATATATATATATATATATATATATATAATATATATATATATATATATATATATATATATATATATATATATTATATATATATATATTTATATATTTATATTATTATTTAATATATATTTATATATATATATATATATTATTTATTATATATATATATATATATATATATATATATATATATATATATATATATATATATATATATATATATATATATTATATATATAATATATATATATATATATATATAATATATATAAATTTTTTTTTTTTTTTTTTTTTTTTTTTTTTTTTATTTTAATTTTTTTTATTATCGCTTATTTTGTAATACATATTGAAAGATATTTAAAAATTTTTTATATATTTTTAACCGATTTATTTTTTGTTTTTCTTCAAATTTTACTTTTATATATATATATATATATATATATATATATATATATATATATATATATATATATATATATATATATATATATATATATATATATATATATATATATATATATATATATATTATATATATATATATATATATATATATAAATCATCTACAAGGTGATACTAATTGAAAAAGTAACCCGTTCCACTTTCATGGAATTCAGGTCACCAGTTTTTAGTTCGGGAATTTTTTTAATTTCTCTATAGAAACAATACAAGGGTATCTAAAAAAAATTAACTCCCGGAAATGTGAATAAAATGTATAACAACAGTGGTATTTGATGTAAGTATGTGATACCATAATGGTAAAATATATAACAACAGTGGTAATTGATGGAAGTTTTTTTTTTAAATTTAAAAAATTTTTTTTTTAAAAAGATTACATCTCACGGGCATTGCCCTATTCGAGGAGAGAAACTTTTCGTGATAGTTTATATCTAGGATCTTCGAGTTTAATCGAACTGGCACCCTCAAGTATGGGAGACAATGATGGTATATATATATATATATATATATATATATATATATATATATATATTATATATATATATATATATATATATATATATATATATATATATATATATATATATATATATATATATATATATATATATATAACAACAGTGTTAATCGATGGAAGTATGGGAGACCATGATGGTTCCCATTTACCGCTTGAATATTCCAACTCTATTCGTATTTTCGTTTTTGTGGCATCAAAGTTTCTTTTCGCGAGTGAAGGACGCTAATAAAATTATTGGACAATAGATACTTAATAGATATCACTAACACCTATTATGGTTTTCCTTTTATTATCACAAAACATTTTGATTAAAGGTCTTTCCAATAATAATGATAAATAATAATAAATAATATTTTTAAGTTAGCGATAAATGCAATTATTATCCAAAAAGAATGTTAATTATAGCTTTGAAGTTAATGTCAGTAGAACAAGCAATGACTTTTCTATATATATATATATATATATATATATATATATATATATATATATATATATATATATATATATATATATATATATATATATATATATATATATATATATATATATACATATACACACGCACACGCACACGCACACGCACACTATCGAATTTCTTCAGTGTCCGTAGAATAATTATTTAAAAATGGGTTAGTTATACACCTTAAACTGGGAAGCAATTGTTATATATCAAATTCTAGTTATAACATGCTTTGTTATTTATTCGCCAAAGACTTGAAAGAGGAATGATCTTTTCGTCAGTTAATTGAATGTGAATTGTTCGTTCGTGATCCTGTCTAAATATATTGTATTTTATTGCCTTCATTAAAAACGAAAATAATTAGGGGCCTTTATTAGGTAATTTTTAAGGTCAAGTTGTTCACATTTAACCTGACCCAAACTTTGTAGAACATAACGTTACATGAAGGTACTCTCCTGTCGCAAGACTCCTGTTTCGATTCAGATATATATATATATATATATATATATATATATATATATATATATATATATATATATATATATATATATATATATATATATATATATATATATATATATATATATATATATATATATATATATATATATATATATATATATATATCCGTGAATATTTCTCTTTACACGATGTAGCTACGCTACAACGAGACACGTTTTGTCGGATGTTTCTCGTTCTTAAGAAATGAGCGAGTTCCTTTAATAATCGAGTCAGGGTTTTGCTAATTTGGATATTGTTCTTCAGATTCTCATGTTAAACAATGGCGAAGATTGGCAGGTTGGTGATGTAGTGAGGGAAGAAAGAGGACATAGAAGAAAACCTCAAGAAAGTTCCTTAAATTCGAACCCACGTCTTCTAGCTTGCCCTTATTGTCATTATCAAACAGTCTATGGAACTAACCTTAAACACCATATAAGGTTTAAGCATACTAAAGAAAAGCCTTTTCCATGTTTCGTTTGCTCTAAGAGGTTTAGTATGAAGGCCAACTTGAACATTCATATGCGAATTCACACGGGAGAGAAGCCGTATTGGTGTGATAAATGCGATATGAGATTTTCCCAAAAAAATGCATTAAGGAAACATCTTTTACGGAAGCAAAGTTGTGGAAATTGACGAATTTTCATTAAAAAAAAAAAAAAAAAAATTTTTTTTTTTAAATTATTTTTTTTTTTTTTTTTTTTTTTTTTTTTTTTTTATTTTTTTTTTTTATTTTTTTTTTTTATTTTTAACAATGTGTAGTTTGGAATATAATTTCATGAACAGTTAATTTTGAAAATAAACTTATTTTCAATTTGTTGTTTCTTTCACGATGAATTTTCCTATTATTATTATTATTATTATTATTATTATTATTATTATTATTATTATTATTATTATTATTCCATAAGAATTATTATAAATCTGCTTTTTGCGCAAAAAAAAAAAATTTAAATAAATAAAAAAAAAAAAAAAATAAAAAAAGAAATTTTATTTTTATTTTTTTTTTCAAATATATAAATGCAAGTCGGTATTCGAAGATTAAACTCTATTTTTACCGAATTTAAATTTAAATAAATTTAATAAATTTTAATGAAGAAAACTGAAAGCTTTGATTTCTTTCTCTTTATTTCTATTATTGTAATTATAGTTATTGGTATATGGTTATTCATCAAATATTTATTCGAATTTCTAGACTTTTAAATAGATTTATACTTTTTAAATATTTTATATTTTATTGAACGCCTTTTGTTCAACCATTATTTATTTACTAATGTTTATTCACAATATATCAATATATTGAAATAAAGATATATATATATATATATATATATATATATATATATATATATATATATATATATATATATATATATATATATATATATATATATATATATATATATATATATATATATATATATATATATATATATATACACACACACTGATATCTAATTAACTCAACAACCCATTCTGATACATGCGTTTGTTCTTCAAATGGTTTAAATTGTTAAAAAATGATTTATCAAATAAACTAAAATGTTAACTAATCCTTATTGTGGTTGTTTATTTCGTTACAAAAGTGTTTGAATAAGTAGGTCTTTATTAAAAAAAAAAGTTATATGTTAAATATAACTTAAAAGTTACTGTCAGAAATATATATATATATATATATATATATATATATATATATATATATATATATATATATATATATATATATATATATATATATATATATATATATATATATATATATATATATATATATATATATATATATATATATATATATATATATATATATATATTTTTTTTTTTTTTTGCGCGCCCGCCCTGCATACGTATATTGTGGTTATAGAATTTCGGTCCAAATATCTTGTATGTTATCGCTTTAATAATAAAAAAAAATATTAATATAACCTGACCCAGACCTTCTGGCTTCTAGAACATGGTGAAAATATGATATGATATTCGAAGTTATTTTATTTAGTATATATATATATATATATATATATATATATATATATATATATATATATATATATATATATATATATATATATATATATATATATATATATATATATATATATATATATATATATATATATATATATATATATATATATATATATATATATATATATATATATATATATATATATATATATATATATATATATATATATATATATATATATATATATATATATATATATATATATATATATATATATATATATGCGAATGCTTGTTTACGCGCTGTAGCTACACACTGTTGTCAGATATTTCTCGTTCTTAGGAAACCTAATGCTTTTAATAATCGTACCTTGGTTTTGCTAATTTAAAGTATTGTTCTTCAGATTTTCATGTTCAACGACTTCGATACTTGGCAGGTTGATGAGATAGAGCGAAACGAAGGTCAGAAAAGGGAACTTCATGGAAGTTCCTCTTTAAATCGGAATCAACGATATTTCGCTTGCTCTCATTGTCCATATCAAGCGATCAAGAAAAGCCACCTTGAAAGGCATATCAGGTTTAAGCATACAAAAGAAAAGCCTTTTTTATGTTCCGTTTGCCCAAAGAGCTTTTGTGAAAAGAGTTACTTGAACATCCATATGCGAATTCATACCGGAGAGAAACCGTATTACTGTGTTAAATGTGATAAGAAATTTGCCCAGAAAAGTAACTTGCAAACTCATCAATTGCGATATCACGGTTGTGGAAATTGATTGATTTGGCGACTTCCTGAATTTTCTTTAATTTTTTAATACCACAGTACGGTTTTTCTATTATTATTATTATTATTATTATTATTATTATTTATTTTAATATTATTATTACTTATTAATTCTTTAAGAATTGTCATAACTTGTGCGTTTTTTTTTTTATTTATATTTCCTGAATATAGAAAATTAATCGGGCGCACTTTTTATTTTTATGAATTGGAGGCTGGAAGTTTAAGATAAATTATTGTCCTATATAGAAATAGATTAAATAAATATAAATAAATTTGGTGAAAATAGAAATGGAAAGCTAGGATTTCTCTCTTTTTCTTTTTTAATTATCTATAATAAAAATTATAGATAATTCATATTCGAATTATATATATTGTTGAATCTGGCATTCAGCAAATATTTTTGAATATCTAGATTTTTCAAATACATCGTCACCCATTATAATTATTATTATTGTGAATAAGCATTAGTATTATGATTATATGCTAACGTTTACTCACAATTAATATGTGTATATTTTGAAAAATATAAAAAAATATTGTGAAAATAATATTCATTATAATGATGATAGAGGGTTCCCATTTACTGCTGTAATAATAAATCGCTATTTGTAGCATCAATGTTGTCCTCACGAGTAAAGGACAGTAAATAAAATTGTTCAAGTTAATCGAAATCATTAACCTTAATTTTGATCTGCTTTATTTCACTACAAAAATTATTGAACAAATATGTTTGAAATACTACTACTATTAATTATAATAATGATGATAATGTGGAATAATGATAGAGATGATAAAAAATGCAAGGAACAAACTAAATCAGTAGTATAAGGGATGCTTTCGGCAGATGCCAGATTTTTTCGAGGTAGTTAAATCTGGCAACCTATTCCTAACGGGTCTTTTCTGCATTAACGTACAATGCCGCATTCTCAGGTATCTTCCTGACCTTTGTCGGTTCACAGACCCACGCGGAACCCCAGACCCTCAGATTCGAACCAATTTCCGCCGGATTGAAATAAATGCCAGGAAAGATAGTAAGGTGAATGCAGCGATTTGCAAACTCAGGTAACTTCCTGATATCATTTTTGGAGGATTCACGGGGGCCCCTTCCACAGACTTGAAGCCAATTTCAATAGGTTGAACCCCCCCCCCCACAAAATGGTGTCAGGAAAGAGCGTGAGGTCAATTTGAACGGAGTGATAAATCAAAATCCCGTAAAGCTCAGGTTGCCAGATTTAGCTATCGAAAAAATCTGGCATCTTCCGAAAGCACTCCTTATACTACTAACATTCATACTGCAATTACTGAATATGTATTGGTGTAGGGGCCAAGTGCCGGAAAAATATGGAGAGACCTTAATAATTCCAATATATAAAGCAAAGAAAATTCTTTTATAAATGTTCAAATTACAGGAGTAAATCATTAATAAACCAAATAATAAAGGTTTATTAATGATAAAAGAAAAGAGATTGTGTGAGGAACGACATGGTTGTAGAGGAATACTTATTTTGTGTGTGCGCTCGCGCCCTGCATATGTATATTGTGTTTATAGAATTTCGATCCAAATATCTTTTATGTTATCGCATTAAAAAAAATATATAAAATAACCAGACCCAAACCTTCTAGAACATATTGATACATAATGATATTCATTTATCTTTTATTTTAAGATTTATTTTTTTCGAATATATATATATATATATATATATATATATATATATATATATATATATATATATATATATATATATATATATATATATATATATATATATATATATATATATATATATATATATATATATATATATATATATATATATATATATATAATGCGAATGTTTGTTTACACGCTCTAGCTACACACTTGTCAGATATTTCTCGTTCTTAGGAAATCTAATGCTCTTAATAATCGTACCTTGGTTTTGCTAATTTAAAGTATTGTTCTTCAGATTTTCATGTTCAACGACTTCGATACTTGGCGGGTTGATGAGATAGAGCGAAACGAAGAAGGTCAGAAAAGGGAACTTCATGGAAGTTCCTCTTTAAATCGGAATCGGCGTATTCTCGCTTGCTCTCATTGTCCATATCAAACGATCCAAAAAAGCCACCTTGAAAGGCATATCAGGTTTAAGCATACAAAAGAAAAGCCTTTTTTATGTTCCGTTTGCCCAAAGAGCTTTTGTGAAAATAGTAACTTGAACACCCACATGCGAATTCATACTGGAGAGAAACCGTATCACTGTGTTAAATGTGATAAGAAATTTGCCCAAAAAAGTAACTTGCAAAAACATCAATTGCGAATCCACGGTTGTGGAGATTGATTGATTTGGCGACTTCCTGAATTTTCTTTAATTTTTTAATACCACAGTACGGTTTTTCTATTATTATTATTTTAATATTATTATTACTATTATTAATTCTTTAAGAATTGTCATAGCTTGTGCGTTTTTTTTAATTATATTTCCTGAATATAGAAAATGAATCGTGCGCACTTTTTATTTTTATGAATTGTAGGCTGGAAGTTTAAGCTAAATTATTGTCATATATAAAAATAGATTAAATAAATATAAATAAATTTGGTGAAAATAGAAATGGAAAGCTAGGATTTCTCTCTTTTTCTTTTTTAATTATCTTTAATAAAAATTATAGTTATTTATGTCTGTTGATTCAGCAAATATTTTTGAATATCTAGATTTTTCAAATACATTGTCACCCATTATAATTATTATTATTGTGAAGAAACATTAGTATATGATTATATGCTAACGTTTACTCACAATTAATATGTGTATATTTCGAAAAATATTAAAAAAAATAGTGAAAATAATATTCCTAAAAATGTTGATGGATGGTTCCCATATACTTCTGTAATAATATATCGCTATTTGTAGCATCAATGTTGCCCTCACGAGTAAAGGACAGTAAATAAAATTGTTCAAGATAATCGAAATCATTAACCTTAATTTTGATTAGAACTACTTTATTTCACTACAAAAATTTTTGAACAAATATGTTTGAAATACTACTACTATCAATTATAACAATGATGATAATGTGGAATAGTGATAGAGATGATAAAAAATGCAAGGAACAAACAAGTAGTAGTATAAGGGGTGCTTTCGGGAGATGCCAGATTTTTCGAGGTAGTTAAATCTGGCAACCTGATCCTAACGGTCTTTTCTGCATTTGCGTGCAATGCCGAATTCTCTGGGACATTCCTAACCTTTTCTTTGTCGGTTCCCGGAACCCCTGACCCCCAGATTCGAACTAATTTCCGCCGGATTGAACAAAAAAAAAAAAAGTCAGGAAAGAGAGTGAGGTGAACGCAGCGATTTCGCAAACTCAGGTTACTTTCTGATATCATTTTTGGAGGGTTCACAGGGGCCCCTTCCACAGACTTGAAGCCAATTTCAATGTGTTTAACCCCCCACATAATGGTGTCAGGAAAGAGCGTGAGGTCAATTTGAACGGAGTGATTTGCATTGCAAATCAAAATCCCGTTAGGCTCAGGTTGCCAGATTTACTACCTCGAAAAAAATCTGGCATCTTCCGAAAGCACTCCATATACTACTAACATTCATACTGCAATTACTGAATATGTATTGGTGTAGGGGTCAAGTGCCGGAAAAATGTGGAAAAACCGTAATAATTTCAGAATATAAAGGCAAAGAAAATTCTGGCCTAGTGTTCAAATTACAGGAGTATATCATTAATAAACCAAATAAAAGGTTTTTTAATAATAAAAAAAGATATTGTGTGAGGAACGACATGGTTGTAGAGGAACAACTTATTGTGTGTGCGCGCGCGCCCTGCATACATATATTGTGGTTATAGAATTTTGATCCAAATATCTTGTATGTTATCGCATTAAAAATAAATAAAATAATAAATATAACCAGATATTAAACCTTATATATATATATATTATATATATATATATATATATATATATATATATATATATATATATATATATATATATATATATATATATATATATATATATATATATATATATATATATATATATATATATATATATATAATGTTGCGAATGTTTCTGTTTACATGCTGTAGCGACACTCAGTTGTCAGATATTTCTCGTTCTTAGGATCTCTCTCATACCTTTAATAATCGTTCCTTGGTTTTGCTAATTTAAAGTATTGTTCTTCAGATTTTCATGTTCAACGACTTCGATACTTGGCAGGTTGATGAGATAGAGCGAAACGAAGAAGGTCAGAAAAGGGAACTTCATGGAAGTTCCTCTTTAAATCGGAATCAACGATTTTTCGCTTGCTCTCATTGTCCATATCAAACGATCAAGAAAAGCCACCTTGAAAGCCATATAAGGTTTAAGCATACAAAAGAAAAGCCTTTTCTATGTTCCTTTTGCCCAAAGAGCTTTTGTGTAAAGAGTAACTTGAACACCCACATGCGAATTCATACTGGAGAGAAACCGTATCACTGTGTTAAATGTGATAAGAAATTTGTCCAAAAAGTTAACTTACAAACTCATCAATTGCGATACCACGATTGTGGAAATTGATTGTTTTGGCTACTATTTAATTTTTCTGTAATTTTTTAATACCACTACGGTTTTTCTATTATTATTATTATTTATTATTATTATTATTATTATTATTATTATTTTAATATTATTATTTTAATATTTTAATATTATTACTATTATTTATTCTTTAAGAATTATCATAACTTGTGCGTTTTTTTATTTATATTTCCTGAATTTAAAAAATGAATCGTGCATACTTTTTTATTTTTATGAATTGGAGGCTGGAAGTTTAAGCTAAATTATTATTGTCCTATATAAAAATAGATTAAATAAATATAAATAAATTTGGTGAAAATAGAAATGGAAAACTAGGATTTCTCTTTATTTTAATTATCTATAATAAAATTTATAGTTATTTATGTCTGGTGATTCAGCAAATATTTTTGAATATCTAGATTTGTCAAATACATTGTCATCCATTATAATTATTATTATTGTTAATAAACATTAGTATATGATTTTATGCTAACGTTTACTCACAATGAATATGTGTATATTTTGAAAAGTATAAAAAAAAATATTGTGAAAATAATATTCATAATAATGGTGATAGATTGTTCCCATTTACTGCTGTAATAATATATCGCTATTTGTAGCATCAATGTTGCCCTCACGAGTAAAGGATAGTAAATAAAATTGTTCAAGTTAATCGAAATCATTAACCTTACTTTTGATTCTGCTTTATTTCACTACAAAAGTTATTGAACAAATATGTTTGAAATACTACTACTACTACTACTACTACTACTACTACTACTACTACTACTACTAATTATAATAATGATGTGGAATAGGGATAGAGCCGATAAAAAATGCATGGAACAAACTAAAATATTCATATGCATTTACAGAATATGTATTGGTGTAGGGGTTGTGCCGGAAAAATGTGGAAAGAGTAATAATTCCAATATATAAAGGCAAAGGAAATTCTGGCATATGTTCAAATTACAGGAGAATATCATTAATAAACCATATAATAAAAGTTTATAAAAGAATAATAGAAAAGAGATTGTGTTAGGAACAACGTGGTTGTAGACAAGGTAGAGGAACAACTTATCTCCGGTTTGAAAAAGACAGTTGAGAAGACATGGGAATATGGCATCGGAGTAAGTGTAGCTTTTATAGATTTGTTGGCTTTTCATTCGGTACCCAGAAGTAATTTGTGGAGGTGTTTGGAAAGAGATTATTGAGTATCATGTAGAATATTGATAGCAGTCATGAGTCTGTATGAGTTCTGTTTATTTTCAGTACATATTGGACACGAAAATGAAAGGAGGTTTGAAGTGAAAACCGGGATGAAGCAGGGTAGTGTGTTGTTCTTTTCTTACACAGACAAAATTATTCAGAGATTTAAGGAGAAGCAGATTATGGTATTTCTGCATACGCGAACGATATTGCATTCTGGAGTATGGATATAGATGTAGAGACAGGGCTAAATAAATGGAATACGTGTTGTGAAGTGGCTGGCCTGAGGATGAATAAGGACAAAACCATGATCCTGAGGATAAAGAGAGAGAGAGAGAGATGAGAAAGGACCTAAACATTCAGATTTTTGGAAGGAGAATTGAAGAAGTTGAATCTGCTTAGTATTTTGGAAGTGCATTTGAGAGAGGAGGAGATGTGGATAGCGATATCACAGAGAGAATTGACAAATACTTTAGATGTGTAGAGGTTTTCTATCCATTCCTGAAGGATATGAACGTACCTTTACTGGTAAAGATCATCATTCTGACACCGAGATTGATGCATAGAGCGGAGTGCTGGACGGCAACGACGAAGTCAAGAAGCAAGACACGAGCTTCTGACATGAGAAATTTCAGAACAATGCTAAGAAAGAGAAGAAGAAATAGGGTGAGAAAGAGAGAAAGGTGAGGGGTAAGCCCTATCATAAATAAAATAGAAAAGGCTCAACTAAGGGGGGCTGGGTCACCTGAAAGAAATGGATGGTCAAAGGGTAGCGAAGAGATATTGGGTGTGGAGACTGGAGGAGAGAAGATGAAGAGAAGCCTTTTAAGACCACGTTACATGAAAAAATTATTATTTCTTCTGTCATAAGAGCTATTCATTTTTATCCTAATTCGATATATATATATATATATATATATATATATATATATATATATATATATATATATATATATATATATATATATATATATATATATATATATATATATATATATATATATATATATATATATATATATATATATCCCTATGAATGTTTCTCTTTAAACATTATAGCTGCACTCCATTTTCGGATGTTTTTCTTTCGTAAGAAATCTAATGCCTTTAATAATCGAGCCTTGGTTTTGCTAATTTGGATATTGTTCTTCAGATTCTCATGTTAAACAACGACGAAGCTTGGCAGGTTGATTATGCAGTGAGAGAGGAAGGAGGACAAAGTATGGAGCTACAGAGAAGTAACTACTTAAATAGAAGCCGACGTCTTCTCCCTTGCCCTTATTGTTCTTATCAAACAGTTTATAGAACCAATCTTAAGAACCATATATTTAAGCATACCAAAGAGAAGCCTTATCAGTGTGAGAAATGTTTTAAGAAATTTACTCAAAAAATCACTTTAAAAATTCATCAGTTGCGAAAGAAAGGTTGTGGAAATTGATTGATTTAACGACTTATTAAAGTTTCGGTAACATTTTTTTTATCACCTCACCAACGTATTTTTTTTAATTTGTTTCTGAAGTTTATTTCCATTTACGTTAAACATTATGTAATTTTGAATATAATTTCGTCAACAATTTGTTTTGTAAAATAAACTTTTATTAATTTATTATTGTGTAACTTATTTACTACATTATTATAATTATTATTATTAATGATTCCTAAAGAAAATTAAAAATTATATGCCTTTTTTTTTTATATACATCCTGAAAATCATAAAAACTTTTTATTTAAACCATATAAACATACTGCAGAAACTGCTAAGGAATAAGATGAGAGTGGAAGTTTTAACTCGATTAAATTAAATATATTTGGTAAAGAAAATGGATTTTTTTTCCATTTATTATAATTGTAGTTATCAAAATCTGTTGACTCAACAAATATTTACATGAATTTTTAGACATTTCAGTTGCATAAATTGTAGTTTATTCTAAATGTCATATTTTGTTGAACGCCTTATAATCATTCATTCAGGCTGCGCGGAAATTATTAACGCTAGAACTATAAAAGCACTGTCCGTAAAGGATGTTTTCATTATATCCTCAAAATAACGAAAACCGTGAGTCTCACCATAGTTATTGGTTCTTTTCTTTCATTCTCCTTCTGTTCGGGACACTTACAGCCAGGTTTTTGTGTGTTTGTAATGTAAGTCTATTTCAAACATCTTTAATAATAGATTCCAACTATTCCAATATATTCTCCATTGTCGAATGCATTTTTTTTCCCGTAAGAAATCTAATGCCTTTGATAATCGAGCCTTGGTTATTCTAATTTGGATATTGTTCTTCAGATTCTCGAGTTAAACAACGACGAAGCTTGGCAGGTTGATTATGCAGAGAGAGAGGAAGGAGGACAAAGTATAGAGCTACAGGGAAATAACTGCTTAAAAGGAAACCGACGTCTTCTCGTTTGCCCTTATTGTCCTTATCAAACAGTTTATAGAACCAACCTTAAGCATCATATATTTAAACATACTGGAGAGAAGCCATTTTCATGTTCCACTTGTTCTAAGAGGTTTAGTATTAAATCGAATTTGAACGTTCATATGCGAATTCATACGGGAGAGAAGCCTTATCAGTGTGACAAATGTGATATGAGATTTGATCGGAAATTTAAATTGAAAAGTCATCAGTTGCGAAAGCGAAGTTGTAGAAATTGATTGATTTGATGATGACGACTTCAGGTTACTTTAACATTTTCATATTTGATCAATGTATTTTACAGATTTGTTTTTGAAGTATATATATATATATATATATATATATATATATATATATATATATATATATATATATATATATATATATATATATATATATATATATATATATATATATATATATATATATATATATATATATATATATATATATATATATATATATGACTTCGCCCTAACAATTTGTTGTGAATGTGAATTTTTGTATTAAACTTCATGTAGTTTGAAATAGTCTCGAAGGATGTAACGTTGTTTAAAAATTCAAAGTTTTCCTTAAATCAAAAGTTTTATTTATCCTATTCCATATATATATATATATATATATATATATATATATATATATATATATATATATATATATATATATATATATATATATATATATATATATATATATATATATATATATATATATATATATATATATATATATATATATATATATATATATATATATATATATATATATATATATATATATATATATATATATATATATATATATATATATATATATATATATATATATATATATATATATATATATATATATATATATATATATATGCGCTATAAATGTTTAACCCGTACCCGCTGTTTAATTACTGTGCTCTCCACTGTTGGGGTGATTGTCATTCATAAGAAATTTTAAAGGCTGTATGTTCGATCCTTGGTCTTGCTAATTTAGATATTGTTCTGCAGATTCTCGTGTTAAACGACGGCGAAGATTGGCAGGTTGATGAGGTAGTGATGAAGGAAAGGGGACATGGAAGTAACTACATAAAAGGGAGCAGACGCCTTCTCACTTGCTCTTACTGTCCTTATCGAACGCTCTGTGGAACTAACCTTAAACACCATACAAGGTTTAAGCATACAAAAGAAAAGCCTTTTCAATGCTACGTTTGCAGTAAGGGGTTTACCTTCAAGACAAATTTGAATGCTCATATGAGAATTCACACGGGAGAGAAGCCGTATCGGTGTGACAAATGTAATACGAGATTTGCCCAAAAAATTCATCTAAGACGTCATAAGTTGCGAAAGAAAAGTTGTATAAATTGATTGATTTGACGATGACATGAAGTTTTATCAACTTTTTAATAGCTGAACAACAGACCGCTCGGATATATTTCTTCTTTTTTTTCATTTAAAGTTCATGTAGTTTGGAATATAGTTTTTTAAGGAATTAATTTTGAAAATAAAAGTTATTTTTAATTTGTAGTCTCACTCTAACGTCCCTATTATTATTATTATTATTATTATTTAAATTTGAGATATGAACATGGTTACTCATGTTAAAACTAATTTAAACATAACCAATCGAATTTATTGACTTCGCCCTAACAATTTGTTGTGAATGTGAATTTTTGTATTAGGTACAACATGATAAGATAACTTGAAATATAATACTGTAGAAATATGGAAGGTATGAAATAAATATTTATTATAATGGCAATGGATGGTTCCTATTTATTGCTTTAATATTAATGGGGTTTTCCTTCGAGAGTTTTGAACTATGTTAAAATTGTACGACTTTACTAGAAATCACTAACACCTAATATATTTCACCTTTATTTCACTACAAATGTTATTGAATAAGGTTTATGAGAAATAATAATAATAATAATAATGATGAAGATGAAGATGCAGCATGTTATGTTAACTGTAAGTTTTATCCCCTCCTTCCAAAAAAAAATTTATATTAATTAATTAAAAGGTAAATTAGCTTCGAAATTAGTGTAAATTGAATTAGTATTTTTGTCATATATATATATATATATATATATATATATATATATATATATATATATATATATATATATATTATATATATATATATATATATATATATATATATATATATATATATATATATATATATATATATATATCCTATCATCGTCAATTTTCTGCCGATTAATTTACCTATTTTGGCTTAAAAATATTTCTGTTCCACCCTCTTCTATTGTGAGTGAAAGGCTGTTTAGTAGTGGGGGCCAAATATACACTCCAAGAAGAAATCGAATTATCACAGAAACTGGAGAAAAGAAAGATTGTTTCTGCATCACAATTTGAGAGCTCTGAATTTAAAGTACTAGAATTTTGCATGTCTGTCCATGTTGTCACATATTAAAATTTTTAAAATCAATGTTTTGAAGAAATTAGAGGGTGACCCACTTGCTCGAAGCCATTCATATGCGCTTATAAATATCAATCTGCAAGTCATAAGTTAATTAAATTTCCAAGAGCACTCTTTGGTGGGTGAGAATTGTGCTGACATTACAAAATGTTGGAAGTCCTTGCCATTAGCGTCAAGGCATACCTGAACACGCTTTTCCATGTTATGGAAGGTTGCTGCCAAAATCCCTTTGATATAACACGATCTTCAAAGAAGGATTCAATTTCTTACATTGTTGACGTTGATCATGTGGACAAGTGGCGCAACCTTTCATGATTCTAACCTCGCTTCTTACACATCAAGATTTGTTGTAGAAAATTTTATTAACTTATAAGAACTGTACTTTGATATATATGCGCATATTTGGGGACGAAAGCGAGTGGGACACCCTATATATATATATATATATATATATATATATATATATATATATATATATATATATATATATATATATATATATATATATATATATATATATATATATATATATATATATTAAAATTACAAGTGTTTACACATTAGAATAAAGAACAAATAAAAAACTATTTAATTCTTCCATATTTTCAAATTGCAAAATTAAAAAATAATGGAAATTTTTAAAATATACTTTTTTCAATTTCATCGTCATCGTCAAAATATTCTAATCATCCATCACTATATATATATATATATATATATATATATATATATATATATATATATATATATATATATATATATATATATATATATATATATATATATATATATATATATATATATTAAATTACAAGTGTTTACACATTAGAATAAAGAATAAATAAAAAACTATTTAATTCTTCCATATTTTCAAATTGCAAAATTAAAATAATGGAAATTTTTAAAATATACTTTTTTCAATTTCATCGTCATCGTCAAAAATATTCTTAATCATCCTATCACTATATATATATATATATATATATATATATATATATATATATATATATATATATATATATATATATATATATATATATATATATATATATATATATATATATATATATATATATATATATATATATATATATATATATATATATATATATATATATATATATATATATATATTCCATCAGTTTCCTTAGAATAAAGAATCCTTGAATGAATGGCTTAATACACTTTTCTAATTGGAACGCAGTTGTTATAAATTTATTTATCTTTTGGCTCCTGGTTATAACCTCTATTGTTTGTTCGAAAACTTGAAAGAGAAACCATCTGTCTCATTATATAAAAGTATGCGAAAATATTTTATTATGTTCCGAACCATCCAAATATAAACATTGTCAAGTTCGCTTTCAGAGTCTGTCTTCGTTGACTGCGAAACGAATGTTCCAATTTATTTATTTTATTTATTTATATTTTCTTTATTTATTTTTTATTTTTAAATGACAGGAAGATTGCAGTATATTACAAACATCTGGGAAACTAAAATTGTATTCTTTTTTACTTGAAATTTTATTATTGAACATGGGAGATATATATATATATATATATATATATATATATATATATATATATATATATATATATATATATATATATATATATATATATATATATATATATATATATATATATATATATATATATATATATATATATATAATGTTTCACCTTACACACTGAATCTACACTCATTGTTGGAAGTTTCTCATAGTTAAGAAATCAGATTCCTTTAATAATCGAGCCTTAGTTTTGCTAATTTGGATATTGTTCTTCAGATATTCGGGTTAAACAACGATGAAGATTGGTGGCAGAATGATGGAATAGTGAGGGAAGAAAGAGTTTGTGGAATGAAACCTCAAGAAAATTCCTACATGAATTATAATCAACGCCTCCTCAGTTGCTCTTACTGCTCTTATCGAACGATCATTGGAACGAACCTTAAGCACCATATAAGATTTAAGCATACAAAAGAAAAGCCTTTTTCATGTTCAATTTGTCTTAAGAAGTTTAGTAAGAAAACGAACTTGAATGCTCATATGCGAATTCACACGGGAGAGAAGCCTTATCAGTGTGACAAATGTAATATGAGATTTTCTCAGAAAATTATCTTAGAAAAGCATCAGATGCGAAAGAAAAGTTGTGGAAATTGAGTCATTTGACGACTTCATCAAGTTTCTTTGAAAACTTTAATATGTCAAGATTAGTTTTTTAAGTTTTTTTTTATTCTTTTTACATTAAACCTCATATAGGTCGAAATATTACCTCGTAGAATAAAACTGTTTCATAATTCTTCAGTCAGAAGAATAAGTTAAAATAATTATTCATATATATATATATATATATATATATATATATATATATATATATATATATATATATATATATATATATATATATATATATATATATATATATATATATATATATATATATATATATATATATATATATATATATATATATATATATATATATATATATATATATATATATATATATATATATATATATATATATATATATATATATATATATATATATATATATATATATATATATATATATATATATATATATATATATATATATGCTATGAATATTTAATCTATACACTCTGTATCCAATCCGCACTTGCGGATGATTCTTATAAAATTTATAAGTAATCTAATCCCTTTAACTAAATAGATCGTTGTTTATGCTAATTTAGATATTGTACTTCAGATACTCCTGTTGAACGACTTCGAAAATTGGCAAATTGATGAGGTAGTGAGGGAGGAAGGAGGACAGGGATGGGAGTCACATGGAAGTAACTATTTAAAAGGGAGCCAACGTCTTTTCACTTGTTCTTACTGTCCATACCGAACGATCTATGGAACCACATTTAAACGCCATATAATGTTTAAGCATACTAAAGAAAAGCCTTTTCAATGTTCTGTTTGCAGTAAGAGGTTTAGCATGAAGACGAACTTGAACATTCATATGCGAATTCACACGGGAGAGAAGCCTTATCAGTGTGACAAATGTAATATGAGATTTACCAAGAAATCTACCTTAAATAAACATCAGAGGCGAAAGAAAAGTTGCGGAAATTGAGTCATTTGACGACTTCCTCAAGTTTCTTTTAAAACTTTAATGTTTGAACAATATAGTGTCCAGATTTGGTTTTTAAGTTTTTTTAAAATTCTTTTTACGTTAAACCTTATATAGATTGAACTGTTGCCTCGTTCAATAAAACTAAATATTCATAATTATTCTTTATTTTATCCTATATATATATATATATATATATATATATATATATATATATATATATATATATATATATATATATATATATATATATATATATATATATATATATATATATATATATATATATATATATATATAATGTTGTGAATATTTAGTCCATACATTCTGTATCCAATCTTCACTTTCGAATTTTTCTCATTCATAAGAAATCTAATGTCTTTAATGATAGTGGTTATGCTAACTTAGATATTATTCTTCAGATGCTCCTGTTGAACGACTGCGAAGATTGGCAAGTTGATGAGGTAGTGAGGGAGGAAGGAGAACATAGATGGGAGTCACAGGGAAGTAACTATTTAAAAGGGAGCCCGCGCCTTCTCACTTGTTCTTACTGTCCATACCGAACGATCCACGGAACCACACTTAAACGTCATATAATGTTTAAGCATACTAAAGAAAAGCCTTTTCAATGTTCCGTTTGCTGTAAGAGGTTTAGCATGAAGATGGACGTGAACAAGCATATGCGAATTCATACGGGAGAGAAGCCTTATCAGTGTGACAAATGTAATATGAGATTTTCTCTGAAATTTACCTTAAAACAACATCAGAGGCGAAAGAAAAGTTGTGGAAAATGAGTCATTTGACGACTTCATCAAGTTTCTTTTGAAACTTTAATATTTGAGCAATATATTGTGTAGATCTGTTTTAAAAAATTTTTTTTTCCTTTTTACATTAAACCTCATATAGGTTAAACTATTACCTCGTAGAATAAAACTAGAGATTCATAATTATTCTTTATTTTATCCTATTCTATATATATATATATATATATATATATATATATATATATATATATATATATATATATATATATATATATATATATATATATATATATATATATATATATATATATATATATATATATATATATATATATATATATATAGTTGTGAATATTTAGTCTATTCATCGGATGTTCCTCATTCATAAGAAATCTAATGCCTTTAATAATAGATCGTGGGTTATGCTAACTTAGATATTATTCCTCAGATACTCATGTTGAACAACTGCGAAGATTGGCAAGTTAATGAGGTAGTGAGGGAGGAAGAAGGACAGGGATGGGAGTCACAGGAAAGTAACTATTTAACAGAGAGCGGACGTCTTCTCACTTGTTCCTACTGTCCATACCGAACGATCTACGAAACCACACTTAAACGCCATGTAAGGTTTAAGCATACACAAGAAAAGTCTTTTCATTGTCCCGTTTGCAGTAAGAGGTTTAACCTAAAGACGAACTTAATCATTCATATGCGAATTCATACGGGAGAGAAGCCTTATCAGTGTGACAAATGTAAAAGGAGATTTTCTCAGAAAATTGTCTTAGAAAGACATCAGAGGCGAAAAAAAGTTTGCGGAAATTGAGTGATTTGACGACTTTCTAAAGTTTCTTTTAAAACTTAAAAGTGTAAGCAATATACGATCCTGATTTATTTTTGAAGTTTTTTATTCTTTTTGCGTTAAGTATCATATAGGTTGAACTATGGCCTCGTTCAATAAATCTAGTTATTCATAATTATTCTTTTTTATCTTGCGCATATATATATATATATATATAATATATATATATATATATATATATATATATATATATATATATATATATATATATATATATATATATATATATATATATATATATATATATATATATATATATATATTGCTGTGAATGTTTAATCCATACATTCTGTATTCAATCCTCACTTTCGAATGTTTGTCATTCATAAGAAATCTAATGCCTTTAATAATAGATCGTTAGTTATGCTAAATTAGATATTATTCTTCAGATGCTCCTGTTGAACGACTGCGAAGATTGGCAAATTGATGAGGTTGTGAGGGAGGAAGGAGAACATAGATGGGAGTCACAGGGAAGCAACTATTTAAAAGGGAGCCGACGTCTTCTCACTTGTTCTTGCTGTCCATACCGAACAATCTACGGAAGCGCACTTAAACGCCATATAAGGTTTAAGCATACTAAAGAAAAGCCTTTTCAATGTTCCGTTTGCAGTAAGAGGTTTAGCATGAAGACGGACTTGAACATTCATATACGAATTCATACGGGAGAGAAGCCTTATCAGTGTGACAAATGTAATATGAGATTTTCTCAGAAAATTACCTTAAAAAAACATCAGATGCGAAAGAAAAGATGTGTAAATTGAGTCATTTGACGACTTCCTCAAGTTTCTTTAAAAAATTTAATGTTTGAGCAATATCGTGTCCAAATTTTTGTTTGAAGTGTTTTTTTTCTTTTCTTTTTACGTTAAACCTCGTATTGGTTGAACTATTACCTCGAAGAATAAAACTAGAGATTTATAATTATTCCTATCAGAACTCAGAAGATTTATTATTTTATAAACTAGATGCAAATTTTAATATATATATATATATATATATATATATATATATATATATATATATATATATATAATATATATATATATATATATATATATATATATATATATATATATATATAATATATATATATATATATATATATATTATATATATGTCGGCCTCCTTCGACCGAGATAGGATTTTTCCTAACTCCGGTGCAATTCGGTAGGTCTCCCGCTTTTTTGATATATATATATATATATATATATATATATATATATATATATATATATATATATATATATATATATATATATATATATATATATATATATATATATATATATATATGATGTGAATATTTATTCCACATACGCTCTGTATCCAATACACATTTTCAGATGATTCTCATTTATAAGAAATACAATGCCTTTAACAATAGATCGTTGTTTATGCTAATTTAGATATTGTTCTTCAGATACTCCTGTTGAACGACTTGGAAAATTGGCAAGTTGATGAGGTAGTGAGAGAGGAAGGAGGACAAGGATGGGAGTCACACGAAAGTAATTATTTAAAAGGGAGCCCACGTCTTCTCACTTGCTCTTACTGTCCATACCGAACGATCCACGGAACTACACTTAAACGCCACATAAGGTTTAAGCATACAAAAGAAAAGCCTTTTCAGTGTCCCGTTTGCAGTAAGAGGTTTAGCATAAAGGCGAACTTGAACATTCATATGCGAATTCATACGGGAGAGAAGCCTTATCGTTGTGACAAATGTGGTATGAGATTTGCTCAAAATATTCATTTAAGACATCATCAGCTGCGTAAGAAAAGTTGTGGGAACTAACAAATTTGGCGACTTTCCATGTTTTCTTAAACTTATAATACTTGACTAACAGATTTTCGAGATTTTTTTTCTGTAATCTTTATTTTGTGACAAACTGCATGTAGTTTTGAATGTACTCGCATAGTTTCTTAAATTGTTTATTTGGAAAATTTAAGGTTTTTTAGTATGTTTCATTCTAATGATGAAATTTTCCTATTATTACTATTATTAAAATTATTATTATTATTAAACAAGTTCTGTGCACTTTGTTTGTATTTCCTTAATAGAAGCAAATGAATAAATTTTTTTTGCTTTTCTTTTTTGTAATTTTAAGTTCAGTAATTATATAAATTTAAACAATTAAATAAATTTAAATTTGTACATTGAAAACGTAAAACGGATTTTTTTTTTTTTTTTTTTTGAAATAATTTTAATCATATTTATCAATATTTGCTGATTCGACAAATATTTATGTGAATTCCGTGATGTTTCAAATTCGAATATACTTTTTTATTCTAATTTTCTTTTGCTTAGTTTAACGGTTTATGGTCACCCATTATATACTAAGGTTTATTCTAGAGTATAAAGAATATACTCAGTAGTTAATGAACTTTGAAATTTGCCCGAGTCTTCTATTGACTGAAAATTGTCACTATTGCGTCATCTACTTTTGAACAACAACAACAAAAATATTTTAAAAAAATATTTGAATCAGTACTATAAGAAGAAGTAATTACGCGGTATTGTCATAACATTAACACTGGGAGTATATATATATATATATATATATATATATATATATATATATATATATATATATATATATATATATATATATATATATATATATATATATATATATATATATATATATATATATATATATATATATATATATATATATATATGGGAATACTTCACATTGATTGTGATTGATTAGGCATAATATTGTAAATTGTATGTGAGTGGCCAGTTGTTTTCAATGAAGTAAAACCAAAAAATTTATAAGGTTAACGGTTGTTAATAACATATTCTCTATTTCAAAAATGAGTATTATTTTATATACTCTTTATTTGAAAAAGATTAAATAAAATAATAAAAATTTTAGATTAGAAAATTTGTTTCAGGTGAGGGATAATTGGGAAAAAAAAAAAAAAAAAAAATTTCGGACAAACTGTACATCACAGTCAGTCCGAAAATTGTAACATTGGTGCATCATACTAGATATATTTTACATGTTTTTACTATGTTTTTATGCACATTATGTCTATCTATCGAAATTTACGTCAAAAAATAAACTGATCTTATAAAATCACTACAACAAATTATATTAATATAGGCATTTGTTCTCCTAATGGTTTAAATAATTAATGGACTATTTAATTAACTAAAATGTTAAATTTCCTTCTACGAATAATGCTACTTAGGGAGGTTAATGTTTGCACCATAAAATGGTATTTAAATTGCCTTTAAATTTCTTACCATGAGCAAAATGGAATTATTTGCTGAAACCTCCGATTTAAATAAAATATTTTAGAAAAGTAGTTATTAATATTTTTATTATTATAATTATAATAATTATTTTTTTTTTTACTCTGAAAATGTTGAAATATTAATATCAAATATTATATTTTGTAAAATGAAAACTTTGTTTAAAATTTTTTTTTTTGTTTTAAAGCCAAGAACTTTATATAATTTTTTTTTCTTAAAAAAAAAAAAAAAAAAATAAAAAAAAAAAAATATATAATAATTATATATATATATATATATATATATATATATATATATATATATATATATATATATATATATATATATATATATATATATATATATATATATATATATATATATATATATATATATATATATATATATATATATTGTGAATGTCTAACTCGTAAAGCTGTAGCTACTCCTTACCGTCGGATGCTTCTAATTCATAAGAAATGTATTGCTTGTAATTGTCGAGCCCTGGTTTCTAATTTGGATATTATTCTTCAGATTTTCATGTTAGAAGACAACCAGGATTGGCATTTTTATGAGAATGAGTAAGGTAGGATTATAGAAGGGTAACTATTTTAAAGGGATCCGACGCTTTCTCACCTGCTTTTACTGTCCTTATCGAACGGTCTATGGAACTAACCTTAAACGCCATATAAGGTTTAAGCATACTAAAGAAAAGCCTTTTCAATGTTCCATTTGCAGTAAGGGGTTTAGCACGAAGACGGACTTGAACATTCATTTACGAATTCATACGGGAGAGAAGCCTTATCAGTGTGACAAATGTAATATGAGATTTACCAAGAAATCTACCTTAAAAATACATCAAAAACGAAAGAAAAGTTGCGGAAATTGAGTTATTTGACGACTTCAAGTTTCTTTTAAAACTTTAATATTTGAGCAATATATTGTCCAGATTTGTTTTTAAGTTTTTTCTTTTATTCTTTTTACGTTAAATCTCATATAGGTTGAACATTTACCTCGTTCAATAAAACTAAATATTCATAATTATTCTTTGTTATTTTATCTTATGATATATATATATATATATATATATATATATATATATATATATATATATATATATATATATATATATATATATATATATATATATATATATATATATATATATATATATATATATGTTGTGAATGTCTA
>SEYY01000267.1:180000-190000 GCA_009176605.1 Armadillidium nasatum
CATGCAGTAAGGGGTTTAGCATGAAGGCAAATTTGAATGCTCATATGCGAATTCATACGGGAGAGAAGCCGTATCGGTGTGACAAATGTAATATGAGATTTGCCCAAAAAATTCATCTAAGACATCATCAGCTGCGTAAGAAAAGTTGTGGAAACTAACAAATTTGGCGATGTTACATGTTTTCTCAACTTCCAATATTTGACCAACAGACTCTCCAGACTTTTTTCCTGAAATCTTTATTTTGTGACAAACTGCATGTAGTTTTGAATGTATAGTTTCTTAAATTGTTTATTCGGAAAATTTAAACGTTTTTCAGTATGTCTCACTCTAATGTTGAAATTTTCGTATTATTATTATTATTATTATTATTATTATTATTAAATAAGTTCTATGCACTTGTTTGTATTTCCTTAATAGAAACAAATGAATCAATATTTTTTTTTCTTTTGTTTTTTGTAAGTTTAAGTTCAGTAATTATGTAAATTTAAATTTGTACATTGAAAACGGAAAACTGATTTTTTTTTTTTTTTTTTTTTTGAATTATTTTAATCATATTTTTCAATATCTGCTGATTCGTCAAATATTTATTTGAATTTCTTATGTTTCAATTTCAAATATACATATTTTTCCTTCTAAATTTCTTTTGCTTTGTTTAACGGTTTATGATTCACATATTATATACTTATGTTTTTCTTAAGTATAAAGAATATATTCAGTAGCTAAAAGAACTTTGAAATTTGCCCGAGGCTTCTAGTGACTGAAAATTGTCGCTATTGCTCATCTATTTTTGAACAAAAAAAAAAAAAACTTACATGAAGAATTAATTACGCAGAATTGTCATGATATTAAGACTAGTTATATATATATAATATATATATATATATATATATATATATATATATATATATATATATAATATATATATATATATATATATATATATATATATATATATATATATATATATATATATATATTAAATAGGAATACGTCACATTTGATCTGTTGATAATACTAATGTCCGATTTTGTGGTTTTAGATGTGATATGTGATTTATTAGGCATAATATTGTTTTCAATGAAGTAGAACAAAAAAATTATAAAGTCAACAGTTGTTAATATATCTGTATTTCAAAAATAAGTATTATTTTAAATACTCTTCATGCGAAAAAGATTAAGTAAAATAAAATTTTAAGATTAAAAAATTTGTTTCAGGTGAGGGTTCATAAAAAAAAAAGAAAAAAAAAAGTTTTCGGACAAACTGTACATCACAGCCAGTCCGAAAATTGTAAAACATTGGTGTATCATACTAGATATATGCATTTTTTTTACTATAATTTACGTTAAAAAATAAACTGATCTAACAAAATCAATACATCAAATTATATTAATATAGGCATGTTCTGTAAATGATTTAAATAATTGATGAACGATTTAATTAACTAAAATGTTAATTTTGCTGCTACGAATAATGATATATATATATATATATATATATATATATATATATATATATATATATATATATATATATATATATATATATATATATATATATATATATATATATATATATATATATATATATATATATTTTTTAATTTTTTTATTTTTTTATTTTTTTTGTGAATGTTTAACTCGTAAATGCTGTAGCTACTCTTCACTGTCAGATGTTTTTAATTTATAAAATATCTATTGCCCTTAATTGTCGAGCCTTGGTTTGCTAATATGGATATTGTTCTTCAGATTTTCACGTTAGACGACGACCAGGATTGGCATATTGGTGAGGCGCTGAGTGAGGAAGGAATACAGAAGGGTAACTACTTGAAAAAGAGCCGACGCCTTCACACCTGCTTTTTCTGTCCTTATCGAACGGTCAATGTAGCTAACCTTAAACGCCATACAATGTTTAAACATACAGAAGAAAAGCCTTTTCAATGTCCCGTTTGCAGTAAAAGGTTTAGCATGAAGGCGGACTTGAACATTCATATGCGAATTCATACGGGAGAGAAGCCGTATCGCTGTGACAAATGTGGTATGAGATTTGCCCAAAATATTCATTTTAGACGTCATCAGTTACGTAAGAAAAGTTGTGGAAACTAACAAATTTGGCGACTTTCCATGTTTTCTTAACTTCCAATACTTGACCAACAGATTTTCCAAATTTTTTTTTATGAAATCTTTATTTTCTGACAAACTGCATGTAGTTTTGAATATATAGTTTCTTAAATTGCTATATGGAAAATTTAAAGGTTTTCAAATATGTCATTATTACTATTAAAATTATCATTATTATTATTATCATTATTAAATAAGTTATGTGCACTTTTGTTTGTATTTCCTTAATTGAGGCGAAGAATCAAATTTTTTTTTTTGTAAGATCAAATTTGGTAATTATATAAATTTAAATAATTATATAAATTTAAGTTTGTACATTGAAAGCGGAAAACAGATTTTTTTTTTAAATAAAACAATTTTAATCATATTTATCAATATCTGCTGATTCGGCTAATATTTATGTGAATTTCTTGTTGTTTCAAATTCAAATATACTTTTTTTTTTTTCTTCTAAATTTCTTTTGCTTTGTTTATCGTTTTATGGTTCACATATTATATGTTAATGTTTTTTCTTCAGTATAAAGAATATACTCAGTAGTTAAAAGAACTTCGAAATTTGCCTGAGGCTTCTCGTACTTGAAAATTGTCGCTATTGCGTCATCTACATTTAAACAACAAAAAGAAAGAAAAAAAAAAAAACTTGGAGTTAATTACGCAGAATTGTTATAAAATTAAAAGACTAGTTAATATATATATATATATATATATATATATATATATATATATATATATATATATATATATATATATATATATATATATATATATATATATATATATATATATATATATATATATAATAATATAGAAATACGTCACATTTGATCTGTTGATAATACTAATGTCGATTTTGTGGTTTAGATGTGATATGTGATTTATTAGGCATAATATTGTTTTCAATGAAATAGAACAAAAAAATTATAAGGTTAACAGTTGTTAATAATATATCTGTATTTCAGAAATAAGTATTATTTTATATACTCTTTATGCGAAAAAGATTAAGTCAAAAAAATTTAAGATAAAAATATTTGCTTCAGGTGAAGGTTCTTGGAAAAAAAAAAAAAAAGAAAGTTATCGGACAAACTCCACAGTCAGTCCGAAAATTGTAACATTGGTGTATCATACTAGATATATACATTTTTTTTACTATAATTTACGTGAAAGAATAAACTGATCTGATAAAATCAATACAGCAAATTATATTAATATAGGCATGTGTTCTGTAAATGATTTAAATAATTAATGAACGATTTAATTAACTAAAATGTTAATTTTGCTACTCCGAATAATGCTACTTAAGGAGGTTTAGGTTTGTACCATAAAATGGTATTTAAATTGCTTTCAAATTTCTTACCATCGAGCAAAATGGAATTATTTGCTGAAGCATCCAAGTGTTAAATATATTAGAAAAGTATTTATTAATATTTTTATTGTTATATTTATAATAATTATTATTTTAGTTTGAAAACGAAATATTAAAATCTAATATTACATTTTGTAGCACTGAAAACTTACGTATAATTTTTGTTTTTAAAGCCAAGAACTTGATATAAATTTTTTTTCTTGGACGAGATCTGCATCATTTTCGTTCCAAATTATATATATATATATATATATATATATATATATATATATATATATATATATATATATATATATATATATATATATATATATATATATATATATATATATATATATATATATATATATATATATATATATATATATAGTGAATGTTTAACTCGTAAACGCAGTAGCAATTGTTCACTGTCGGATGTTTCTAATTCATAAAAAATCTTTTGCCCTTGGTTTGCTAATATGGATATTGTTCTTCAGATTTTCACGTTAGACGACGACCAGGATTGGCATATTGGTGAGGCGGTGAGTGAGGAAGGAATACAGAAGGGTAACTACTTAAAAAAGAGCCGACGCCTTCACACCTGCTCTTACTGTCCTTATCGAACGGTCAATGGAACTAACCTTAAACACCATATAATGTTTAAGCATACTAAAGAAAAGCCTTTTCAATGTTCCGTTTGCAGTAAGAGGTTTAGCATGAAGGCGGACTTGAACATTCATATGCGAATTCATACGGGAGAGAAGCCGTATTGTTGTGACAAATGCGGTATGAGATTTGCCCAAAAAATTCATCTAAGACATCATCAGCTGCGTAAGAAAAGTTGTGGAAACTAACAAATTTGGCGATGTTCCATGTTTTCATATCTTCAAATACTTGACAACGGACTCTCCTGATTTTTTTTCTGAAATCTTTATTTTATGACAAACTGCATATAATTTTGAAAGTATAGTTTCTTAAATTGTTTATTTGGAAAATTTAAACGTTTTTCAGTATGTCTCACTTTAATGTGGAAATTTTCCTATCATTATTATTATTATTATTATTATTATTATTATTATTATTATTATTATTGATATTGATTTTTTTTCTGAAATCTTTATTTTATGACAAACTGCATATAATTTTGAAAGTATAGTTTCTTAAATTGTTTATTTGGAAAATTTAAACGTTTTTCAGTATGTCTCACTTTAATGTGGAAATTTTCCTATCATTATCATTATTATTATTATTATTATTATTATTATTATTATTATTATTATCATTATTAAATAAGTTCTGTGCACTTTGTTTGTATTTCCTTACTAGAGGCAAATGAATCAAAAAAAATTTCTTTTGTTTTTTGTAAGTTTAAGTTCAGTAATTATATAAATTCAAATAATTATATAAATTTAAATTTGTACATTGAAAACGGAAAACTGATTTTTTAAAAAAAATAATAATTTTAATCATTTATCAATATCTGCTGATTCGTCAAATATTTATGTGAATTTCTTGATGTCTCAAATTCAAATATTCTTTTTTTTTCTCTCTCTAAAAATTTTTTGCTTTGGTTAACGGTTTATGGTCACATATTGTATACTAAGGTTTTTTTTTCTTCGGTATAAAGAATATACTCAGTAGTTAAAGAACTTTGAAATTTGCCTGAGGCTTCTAGTGACTGAAAATTGTCGCTATTCGTCATCTACTTTTAAATAACAACAACAACAACAACAACAACAAAAAAAAAAAAAAAAAAAAAAAAAAAAAAAAACAGCGATTATTATTTGAATCATTACTATAAGAAGAATTAATTACGCAGAATTGTCATAATATTAAGACTGGTGGTATATATATATATATATAATATATATAATATATATATATATATATATATATATATATAATATATATATATATATATATATATATATATATATATATATATATATATTAATGATGGATATGATGTCATATTTTCTCATATGCGGATACGGATGTTGAATTTTGGAAAGTTCTGATGCGGATGTTGAATTTTCAAAAGTGCGGATGCGGATGTTGAAGTTTTGAAAATGCGTTTGCGGATGTCAGTTTTGATGAGGATGCGAATGCGTATGCCATCTCATATTATATATATATATATATATATATATATATATATATATATATATATATATATATATATATATATATATATATATATATATATATATATATATATATATATATCGGTAAATTTGAAAAAGTCTTGGTATCGGTATCGGTAAAAAAAAAATTATAATATATATATATATATATATATATATATATATATATATATATATATATATATATATATATATATATATATATATATATATATATATATATATATATATAATAATAATAATTGGGAATACGTCACATTTGACCTGTTGATAATACTAATTTCCGATTTTATGGATTTAGATATGATACAAAATTTATAAGGCATAAAATTATATTTGTGTGTGAGTGGCCAGTTGTTTTCAATGAAGTAAAGCAAAAAGAATTATAAGAACAGTTGTTAATAATATATTCTCTGTTTCATAAATAAGTATTTTTTTATATACTCTATGCTATTTTTTTATATACTCTATACTCTAAATAAAAATTTAAGATTAAAAAATTTACTTCAAGTGAGGGTTCATTAAAAAAAAAAATAATAAATAATTAATGAATTATTTAATTAACTAAATTGTTAATTTTGCTGCTCTGAATAATGCTACTTGATTAAGGAGGTTAAGGTTTTACTATAAAATGGTATTTAAATTGCCTTGAAATTTCTTACCATAAACAAAATTTAATTATTTCCCGAAGCCTTCGTATGATAAATAAAATATTTTAGAAAAGTATTTATTAATATTTTTATTATTATAATCAAAATAATAATTTATTTTAAATTTAGTCTGAAAACGAAAAATTAATATCTAAGATTACTTTTTGTAGCACTGAAAATTTATGTAGAATTTTTGTTTTTAAAGCCAAGTACTTCAAATTAATTTTTTTCTTGTACAAGATCTGCAGAATGTGCGTTCAATATATATATGGAACTACGTTGTAACTTGTGTCATAAATGACTACAAGCACCCCCTTCCTTCGCTTTTTAGTGTATAGTAATTACAATTAGAGATAAGCACTAAAAATGTCGATAGTCATAAAGCGTTTTTTATTTATTTGTTCTCATAAATTTAATTGTTTTATTTCGATGTTTTACAGAGAAAGAGAATTGTTAAATTTTGGAAATAATTTTACATAATAAAAATTTGACTACAAAAGTAATTTGAATTTCTAGGACTGGAACTACGTTGTAACTTGTGTCATAAATGACTACAAGCACCCCCTTCCTTCGCTTTTTAGTGTATAGTAATTACAATTAGAGATAAGCACTAAAAATGTCGATAGTCATAAAGCGTTTTTTATTTATTTGTTCTCATAAATTTAATTGTTTTATTTCGATGTTTTACAGAGAAAGAGAATTGTTAAATTTTGGAAACTCGTAATTTTACATAATAAAAATTTCAATTTTAATAAGTATTATATATATATATATATATATATATATATATATATATATATATATATATATATATATATATATATATATATATATATATATATATATATATATATATATATATATATATATATATATATAGAGAGAGAGAGAGAGAGAGAGAGAGAGAGAGAGAGAGAGAGAGAGAGAGTAATTGTTAACTGTCGGATAAAGCTTTCTAATTCACTGTCGGATGTTTCTAATTCATAAAATATCTATCGAGTCTTGGTTTGCTAATTTGGATATTGTTCTTCAGATTTTCATGTTAGACGAAGACCAGGATTGGCAAATTGGTGAGGCGGTGAGTGAGGAAGGAGGACAGAAGAGTAACTACTTAAAAGGGAGCCGACGCCTTCTCACCTGCTCTTACTGTCCTTATCGAACACTCTATGCAACTAACCTTAAACGCCATACAAGGTTTAAGCATACAAAAGAAAAGCCTTTTCAATGCTACGTTTGTAGTAAGGGGTTTAGCATGAAGGCAAACTTGAACATTCATATGCGAATACATACGGGAGAGAAGCCGTATCGGTGTGACAAATGTAATACGGGATTTACCCAAAAAATTAATCTAAGATTTCATCAATTGCGAAAGAATAGTTGTGGAAATTGACATTTTTAAAGAGTCAATTAAGTCTAATAAAGTCTCCTTAACTTTTTAATAGTTGTTCAATGTATTGCTCAGATTTGTTGCTGAAGATTTTTTTTCCTTCTTTTTACGTTAAACTCATAAAGTTTGAAATATTTTTAATTACTGTTGATTTTGAAAAATTGAAATTTTTTCAATTTGTATTCAAGGTATGACGTTGAATTTTCCTATTATTATTATTATTATTATTATTATTATTATTATTATTATTATTATTATTATTATTATTATTATTATTATTGAAAATAATCATATTGTGTGCTTTTTTTTATGACAAGTCGAGAGAGAAAGTTTAAACTCAGTAACTACCGTACATAAATTTAAATAAATTTGGTGAATGAAAATAGAAAACTATGATTTTTTTTATTACCTGTATTTATAGTTATAAAAATCTGATGATTCAGCAAATATTTATTTTAATTTCTAGATATATTTGAAATTCAAATATTCTTGTTTATTCCAAATGTGAGATTTTGTCGAACGACTTTTGTTCACCCATTATAAACTAATGTTTATTCATAATATACTGCCATATAATAATAAAATTAATAGAACTAATCATATTGATATGTGCATTTTTTTACTTTATATGTTTTAAATAGTTAAACATGATTTAAATAATTAATTAAAATATTAAATTTTTTTTTTGTGGGCTGTATAATTAATACTACGTAATGAGGTTAAAATTCATACCCTAAAATGGTTGGTATGTAAATAATCTTCAAATTCCTTAACATAAATAAAGTGGAATTAATTGCTAAAACCTCTAAGCATTTTAAAAAAAATACTTAAGAAATAGTAATTTGTATCGATTTAATTAATATTATTAATTATTTTATTTTTATTAAGCCCATTTTAGTTTTGTATTAATACATAGAAATGATACGAATTTTGTTTATATAAATTTTTAAACTGAAAAATGAATAAAGATTGAAGATTATTTATTATTATTATTATTATTATTATTATTATTATTATTATTATTATTATTATTATTATTATTATTATTATTATTATTATTATTATTATTATTTAAATTTAAATTCAAGGTATGAAATATAAATATGTCTAAGATTATTTCTTGTAGCATTGAAACACACTGATTTTTATTTTTAAAACCAAAACCTTAATAAACATGATTTAAATTTGGTTCGTGGAAGAGGTCTGTAGTGTGTGTATTTTAATTTATAGTTTTCTATTATTGTTTCATATCTGTAATGTGTGTACTTTGCAAAAAAAAAAAATTTTTTTTTTTAAATAAAGAAAAAAAATAAAGATTTAGATTTTATCTGATCGTGTGCCTGATATATATAATCTATATATATATATATATATATATATATATATATATATATATATATATATATATATATATATATATATATATATATATATATATATATATATATATATATATATATATATATATATATATATATATATATATATATATATATATATATATATAATATGTATTCTCGATGTATAAAATTTGACATTTTTGATCCAAAAGTGGGATAAACCGGCGCTCCTCAAGCACGTGAGTCAATCACTTTACCGTTTGAACCACTAATTCTTACCTGATTCAGTAAGCAGTAAAAATAAAACGTGTTCAAGAAGATTATCAGATGTTTATTTGAATATGTTTTTGCAATAATAATAATTTTAAACATGTCAATAATAATTTTAAACGTCTGTCTGGTTGAGATGAATTTTGTAATTTATTACTTGTTTTGAAAGGATGCTTCTTTCGTGTTAAGGTTTTTTTGAATTTAAAAAAAATAAAAAATAAAAATCCTGCATAGTATTGTTCTGGTATTTTAGCATCAATTATTTATTATTCCTCAGGGGTACCAGAATTTGGGATCTTCCGAAAATGAAGAAGGAAATCTGGTAGCATCTTACGGAATACCCAAAACCTTAGATGCTTCAGGGAGGTTTGCTTATTGCTGTCCTTATTGTCCTTATGTGAATTACTCTTGCTCTACGAACGTAAGGTCTCATATTAGATACAAACATATGAGGGATAAACCGTATCGATGTTCAGTTTGTTCCAAAGATTTTCCTGAGGAGAACCGTCTTATCAGACATATGAGAATTCACACTGGAGAAAAACCCTTCGTTTGCTTTATATGCCAAAAAGGCTTTTCAGACCCGAGCACTTTAATTAAGCATAAAAGAATACACATTAGATAGAGAACTATCCACTGCCCTATTTGTATGAAGCGTTTTACTGACAAAAATACTTTAGCCCTACATTCGGTTTTCCACGATAGTCCTGCTGTAGAATTTGAATATTAAGATGCAAGTTCTTAAAACTTA